>PVIU01015969.1:24670-46558 GCA_004026605.1 Ondatra zibethicus
ATTTCCTGGTTATCCTTCCGTTCCCTGTGCCACTGCCCTCAATCCCAACCTCTGACAGGCTTCTCACTGTGTCTTTCCCATCTGTCAGAGGGTAGCTGAATAAAGCTTGAGTGTTTTACTGCCACCTGGTGGTCTTATTTTTATTTTGAACTGCCTCAAAAATCCAAAAAACACCCTACACTCCCATTCTAGTTTAACTAGGTTTCTAGTCTTGGCTAATGTGATGAAAATGCATCTTACAAAAGGAAAAGAGCCAAACTTAGCACTAATAAACACAAAGTTTGTTTGATAGCATGGATTCTAAAACTGTCAAATGCATGACTATTAACGGTGGTCCATGATAAATTTATAATCTCATGCCAAGAAACCTCAAATAAAGACGACAGTCATGCTGCGTAGCAGGATTCCTTTGGCAACAAACAAGAATGCCTTATTTGAGTTATATTCATTAAGACAGAAAGTTAAAGGAAAGGATATATTTTGAGTATATAAATAGCTACCAGACATACATTTAATGAGAAAATTATTTAATAGATGCTCATTAAATTGAGAACATATGTGTTCAGTCAATACATAAGTGTTATTGAAACTAAGAGACCTATACCGCAGAACCAATGGCTAATTTCAATAACTCGATCTAATCATGGGCTTAAGTATGAAATATATACTTTTATTATATATAATATATATTTTATTATATATTATATGCAGGAAATGAGAAAGACTCGTTTTACTCAAGGCAATAATTAGATAAATCTAAGCTCTTCTATATTGATTTTTACCAATTTTTTGTTAATTAAAAAATTCTAAATATGTTTAAATTTTGTTCAATTGTGTAACCTTGGCTTTTCCCACTTGACTGGAGTAAGAAACACCATAGCATAGAGAGACATATTCGCATGTGTCTGTGAAGAACTCAAAGGGAGACTCACCCTTTAATATTAGTGGTTGGTACCTGTCCAATGTCTTCGGTCTGAGACTGAATTAACTGGGCAAAAATTAGCTGAGAAAAGGAATTTTACTCTTTCCAAGACCATCTATATATAAGCAAGCAACTTCACACTGCTGCTGTCACAGACCATAGTTTTTCCCACAGTAACAAATCCCACCACTGATGGGGAAACTCTATCAACCAATCACATCTAGTTAAGGTGTGACTTCCTGGGGTGGAGGAGGAAAAAACTGGGAGGACTCAGGTGTGCTCTCTCTCTGAGCTTCTCCTGCCGGACAGATAGGAAGTCGGACCTCCTACTCTTGTAGCGTGAGTTTCCCTTTATAATCATTAAAATATAATTGTTATTCTTGAGCTGTCCTGGTTATTTATCGTACTGATCTAATCAACAACACCTGGCACAACACACCATGATGCCCTGGACCCTCACATGGCTGCTGCCACAGGAGATAGTTTTTCCCACTGGGACACCTTTTACTATGATACATTGGACCCTCAAACCACAAGACAAAGAAAACCTTCCTTCTTAAGTCGCTTATCATCAGAAATTGGTCAAAGTAACTGAAGATATGGACTAACAGACCTGCCATGTATTATGCAACAAAACTTTTCCTGAAGAAATAAGACATAAAGTCTACTCACCCCAGAGAGGAAAGACCACATAAGTAAGAGTACCGCCATAGTACAACGTGGTGAGCAATGAGTTTGACTGGCGTTACTTACAGGAATATGGGTGAGGGTTTGCGGACAGGAGCAGAAGTAACTCAAAGACAGCTGCATCACCAAAGCCAACCCCAGCATGAGTGACAGTTAACAAAGCTAGGAACATGGATCACATGCAGAGGTTGCAGGCAGCGATACAGGTTGGGAAGGGTCCTTCCTAGGTACCACAGTTGTTCTAAACTCTTCCAGGCAGCTCAGCTGTTCTCTGCATCAAGTCTTCTTTGCAGCTTGGCTCCTCTCAGTCTTCTGTCAACGTTCGCTCTGCTCCTCTGAAAGGCACATTCAGATTACCTTCTTACAGCATACTCTGGCAGGGAAGCAGTTAGTGAATCTGGTCGGTTTCACGGACTTCTTAAAATTATTTTGTGTGATTTACCTTCCTGTTTAAGGAGCTTCCTACAGGAAGGAATGTTTCAGTCTCCAGAGGAAACTGTTGTAGAACCCCTTGTCAACAAGAAAGGGCAAATTACTCATTGATAATGAGAACAATGAACATGTTGTTTTAGAGTCAGGGAGCACTGGGGAAGGATGATATATGTTTTAGGTGTTCATACTGGGTGAAAGCATTGCTGGAACTTCTTGTTTGGAACCTGCAGTGTGAGCTTTATCCAGCAAAGGTTATTGCCAAATCCTCTATGATCCTTTTTGTTTGCAAAGACATCTTGCTTCCTCGTTTCTCTACTCTCATATTTTATTATTTACCCTGATAAATTTTGCCCGTTTACTAAAGCCTTGCATTCTTCTTTTTTTTGTTTGTTTGTTTTATATTTAAATTTATTGAGTTGGCCAATAGCAAACAATGTGACATTATATTGCATTCTGGTATCCTCTGGTACAAATGTTATTTTTTTTTAATTTTACAAGTATATTGTGTAGGAAGGTCTTTATATTTAAATACAAATGTATATATGATAAGTAGAAACTGAAGGGACACTTGAGCATGTGGCTCTGGAAGGCCTTGCCCTTTCCCAAATTCCCTCTGTCTTGCTGAAAAACCATTAGATTACATTTCTAAAGGAAAACCCCAAGTTCCATTCTTTTATTTGATCAATTCCTCCTCCTGAGGATGAGTACTAAGGTCCAGTTATAAAATTATTGCACTTTAGCAATCCAAAGCCCACTTTGGCTCACCTAATTAACATGCCAAATTAAAATTAATTACCTCATCCTAATACAAGGTTTCCCTTTGTACCTTTATAAAATGCCATTTTTCTATGTGCTAAATTTGTCTCCTCTCTATTCAGAGACAGTCCTTTGTCTCACTCTGAGACAAATACTCCTGCCCCCTCACTCTTGTTCCCTCCCTTTCCCCCTCTATCTTATGTCTTTGTCTCTTATTCCCTGCTCTTTGTCTCCCTGGGGCAAATAAATCTCCTCTGTGCTGAGAACTTGGTCTTGGGTGTCATGAGCCAATCAGATGCCATTGTCAGTATTTTTATTGTAGTCTCATGTAATCATGCACAGTTATCCACATACAATAAATACAATAGTTTACTTCTTCTTTAGCCTTTCCCTGTCCCTCCACACCACAAAGAAGGTTTTATATTGATTTATATTTAAAAGTTATACTACTTGAATAACTTTATGGGGATAGGTGAATGTAAACACGTTTGTGCACAGATGACTCAAGGTTAAGAGCTTATCCTGCCCTAGCAGAGGCCTGGACTTCTGCCCCCTCCACCCATATCAGGATGCTCACATCCTCCCATAACTCCAGGTCCATATCATATGACAACCTCTTCTGGCCTCCATACGTGGCTGTGTTCATATGTACACATTCAGGATCATCCACATATACACATACACATAGTATTAAAATAAATCTTTAAAATATGTTTGTAACATAAGAAGGTTATTAGGTATGATGGATCTGAAAACCATATTTTGGACTATATTAAGAAAAAAGTCAGAATACCTCTTTCTTATTATTTAGTCTCTGAAAATTACTTTTATCTCTCTCAAACCCAGGTCTAATATCTGTTAAAAAAATGCTCTTCTAAGGAACTAAAATAAAATTATTTATGCCAGAAAGTAATATAGTTTGTCTTTATATATGATCCATATATATCATACTTAGATCCATTATTCATAGCTTGAAATCATACTTTAAGAATAGATTTCTAAATCAGAACACAAACAAATTGTTAAAATGAACAAGATATCTAAATAGACGTTTCATCACAGAAGATACACAGATGATAAAAAAAGCCTACAGTAAGATATTCAAAGTTTGTCATTAGGGAAATAGAAATTAAGACAATAATGAGATATCACTAGTTACTTAGTAGAGTGTCTCAAGTCCAAAATGCTGATGATAATAACTTTTGCTAACATTGTGAAGTGATAACATTTCTTCTTCACTGTTGATGGGAACACAAAATACTACATTGTCTTTCAAAGATCATATGATCTTCAAATTAATATAACCTTATTGTAACAGAATCTAGAAACCGAATTTCTAAGTATTTAGTCAGTTAACTTGAAAAATTGTATCTATACAAACGTTACACACTAAAATCAGGTGCTGATTTATACAAAATCACCAATAAATTGGAAGTAAGTATCCTTCGGTAGATAAACCGATTGGCAAATTATGAAACACTAACAGAATATTATTGAAGATTTAATTTTCAATATATTGCTAAAAATTAAACAGCATAAACTAACATGCCACTAAAAACAGAATCAATCTAGAGTAGACATAACAAGTGGAGAATGCCTCTCTCAGATCCCATAATTTATCAGATAGGCCAGTGAGAAAAATGGGCTTCATCCTTTGCCCTTGTAGTCAGTGGGGTCCCATAGACCCCTCCCAAATATTGCCCACTTGTCAGTGTTCTTACTTATCATCCAGAACTTGCTGGTATGACCACAATGATGAAGGTACCACATATTTGAGTCATACTATATAGAGGAATCACACTGGTATACTGACTTACTCCTACTGAGTAGCTTTCATAGTGTCAGGAATTTAAATTAAAATATCTGGGGGGAAAAGACATCAATAGTCCTATCCAGCTGTGAATCCTTCAAACTACAGTAACAAGTAGGCTGGTAACATGTGCCTACTAGTGCAATAGTGGCAAAAAATTATAGGAGCAATTAATCTCTTTATCTGATTGCATTTAAAACCCTCCTCACAAGATTGAACTCATACCTGTTAATGTTAACTGGACCAAATACCTAGAACTGAATAGGTAATAGATTTTAAGGAAGAATATGATATTGTTTTGATAAAAACATATAACTTTGAGATGTCCTTCAAGGTCTTATCTGCATACCTATATATTATTACATCTCTCAACCCTCATCAGTGAAATTTCTTTTTGCAATGGATGGTGATTAACAAAGAGGGCCACATCTGGTTAAAGTTCAAAGGTTAAAAGACTGAGAAGTGCTTATCTCTAAGATGCCTATATCATGCTTCTTCTTTCTAAGGCACAGAAATCATTGGGAAAGAGGAGGTATAAAGACTGTAAGAGCAAGAAGCAGTGGCCATTTGAAGGAAAACAGTATTTGGCAGACATGAACATGCCATTGCACACTGAACCCACAGAAGCTGCAAGTGCATGCACACAACCTACCCAAGTTCAAGTCAGACACAATTTCAGGATGGACAAAGAAAGAGCTCATGATGTTTCAGCCCTAGCTAGAAGTTCTTGGTGATTGATGTGTGCTGAGAGGAGGATAAGTCAGTTTTCTTCAAGGGTGCAGTCCTTGAAAGGTTATCTATACTCCAGTAGATCGCCACACAGGGAGGAGCACTACATGGACTCAGTGATAGGAGAAAGAGAAAAAGGGGGAGAATCTGAATTTAAAATAAATTCATAGTGGTTGGGTGACAGGTGAGGAACTGGCTAAAAGGGAATGGGGAGTGTATTTACTCAAAACACGTAAGTCTATATGAAATTCTCAATTAAAATAACAGCATTATTTGTAGTAGCCAGAACCTGGAAACAATCAAGATGCCCTTCAACCGAAGAATGGATAAAGAAGCTATGGTTCATTTACACAATGGAGTACTTCTCAGTGGTTAAAAAAAATAAATAAATAACAGCATCTTGAAATTTTCATGCAAATGAATGGAACTAGAAAAATCCATCCTGAGAGAGGTAACCCAGACCCAGAATGATGAGCATAGTACTTACTCATTCATAAGTGGATACTAGCTGTAAAGCAAAGAATAATGAGCCTATGTTCCATGACCCCAGAGAAGCTACATAACAGGGAGAACCCTAAATGAAGCATACATAGATACCCATGGGAAGGGGAAATAGACAAGATCTCCTGAGAAAATTGGGAGCATGGGGGTGGGGGAAGAAGGGAAGGCAGAAGGAGAGGAGGAGAGAGGGGAGGTGAGAGGAAAACTTGAGGGAACAGGATAGTTGAGATGGGGGAAGGACAGA
The DNA here is from genome assembly GCA_004026605.1 of Ondatra zibethicus. Classification (NCBI taxonomy): domain Eukaryota; kingdom Metazoa; phylum Chordata; class Mammalia; order Rodentia; family Cricetidae; genus Ondatra; species Ondatra zibethicus. The sequence continues at coordinate 30,752 of PVIU01015969.1, forward strand.
GACTGGCACTAGAGAAGATCCCAGGAATCCACAAGGATGACTCCAACTAAGACCCTAAGCAATAATAGAGAGGGTGCCTGAAATGGCCTTGCCCTGTAGTCAGATTGGTGACTGTTTTAAATGTCAGAATAGAACCTTCATCCAGCAACTGATGGAAGTAGATGCAAAGAATAACAGTGGAGCACTGGGCTGAGATCCCAAGGTCCCATCAAAGAGTGGGAGGAGTAAGAATACGATGAAAGATGTCAAGACCCTGATGAAACAGTTTTACATAGCTAATGGGAGCCTACCAACTCCGGCCTGAGAGTGAGGGAACCAGCATAGGATGAAACTAGCCCCTCTGAATGTGGGTGACAGCTGTATGGCTGGAGAAGACTGTGGAGCCACTGGCAGTGAAACCAGGATTTATCCCTACTGTTTGTTCTTACTTTTTGGAACCCACTCTCTCTGGAGGGACACATTGCTCAGTCTAGATATAGTGGGTAGGGCCTTGATCCTGCCTTAAGGCAATGTGCTAGACTTTGTTGACTCCACTTGGGAAGCCTTATCCTTTCTGAGGAGTGAACAGGGGGGCGGGATGGAGGGGAAGGTGTAGGGAGCACAAGGAGAAGAGGGAGTGGAAATTGGATTTGCCATGTAAAATGAGAAAAGATAGTTTTTAAGTTTTTTTAAAAAGTAAGAAAGAAAGGGAGGGAGGGAGGGAGGAAGAGAAAGAAAGAAAGAAAGAAAGAAAGAAAGAAAGAAAGAAAGAAAGAAAGAAAGAAAGAAAGAAAGAAAGAAAGGAAAAGGGTTGCTAAACATAAAAAAAAACAAAATCCAGTCTGAAGAGCTACATGCTGGACTATGGCACATAGCATTCTTGAGTGTGAAATATTAGACAAGTAAAAGACATGAGATGTTGAACGAGACTGGGTAGATTTGCCTGTGAAGAGGATATATACACGGTGTGCTGCAAGATCTTCTGCGGGGTGGTAATGGGAGCCAGCTGACAATATGCACGCAAGACCTATAGAACTTTATAACATGGTCAATGGACATTATTGTATGTTATCTTTCTTGAGTAATTTGAATGATCATGTAATCTAAGCAAGGAATGAAAACTAACAAGTCTTTTTAAAATATGTAAAATCCTTTATAAAGGGGGTGAAGGGAAAGTAATGACAGCCATGGAAATGTGTAATCTGAAAGACTTGGGGAAACTGCCTGTAAGAGCACCACCAACAATATGTACATGTATATCAGTTTAGACTCAAAATCCTTCCTATATGATGAGTTAGCAATCCTAAACTGCTATACACGTTTATATAGTTTGAATTATAGTCATAAGAAAATGCTGTAAAGTTCTAATTCTCAGTATCTGTGAATGTGATCGTCTCTGAAATCAGGTCACAAATACAAATGGTATTTGTAGATATAACCAAGTTCAAGCCATTAAAGTGGTTCCTAACTAATGTAACTGATGTCCTTGTAAGACAAGGACAAAAGGCTGGGAGACAGAGACATATGGAGGTAAGACAAATGTAAAAACTCTAGTCATACTACCATAAGACAAGCCATGCCTAGGGCTGCTACAAGGTACAGGAAATTAGGAAGGAGCTTCTTATAAAGACTCAGAGGGATCATGGCCTTGACCACACATGTATTTCACATTTGATTTTTCTAGAACAGTGAGAAAATGTCTTTCTCTTGCTCCATGACAGGGGAAAGCTAACACACACACATGCATTAGGTTTGCACATTTTAGTTGATAACATATGATGAGGATTAAGCTTCTCAACCTATGATTGAGAAGTTATAAAAACACGAATCAAGGGGCATAGATTGGAGTGATCCATGTAAGGTAGTCGGGAGCTTCAGTTAGAAACGTTATGGATGTATATGTAGCTTCACATGGTCACGAACACAGATCTGCAGATGGAGAGCAATATGATGGTTAACCACATCAACCTGTAGATATGTATTTGAATAAAGATTGTATTGCTGGTAGAAGGACATGAGTGATAATGTGGTCTTTAAGATAAAAAAACCTGGTTTCTAGGTTGTTTGTTCATGTTGACAGTTACAATGGCAGTTCACATTGGCAGTCTTTCATTTTTCTCGGCTGAGCAGAGAAGCCTATCAAAAAAAGCTACCCAGATCACTCCTCAAGTGAGTGTAAGGTCTCAACTCCATTTCTCAGTGGTTACAAATTCTTCACTACTTCTACAATCTTAAGAATTAATATTATGTTCATACTGCTATTTACTTGCTGTGGTAGTTTGAACATAATTGGCCCCCATAATCTTAGGGAGTGGCACAATTAGGAGATGCTGCTTTGTTGGAGTAGGTGTGGCCTTGTTGGAGGAACTGTGTCATGGTGAGGGCAATCTCTGAGTTTTCTCATCCTCAGGAGACCTCCAGTTTCTTAGTGGACTGCCTGTTGCCCTGCAAATTGTAGGACTCTCAAACTACGCCAGCACTATGTCTGCCTGCACACCACCACACTCCCCATCATGATGATAATGGACTGAACCCTTGAAACTGTAAGCCACCCCAATTAAATCTTCTCTTTTTAAGCATTATTGCAGTCCTGGTATCTCTTTACAGCAACAGGACCCCTAAGACACCTGCCTAGACTGAACTCCCAGCATCTTCACTACCTGAATTTGTAATCATTCCTAAATTTCCTTACATGTTATTGTCTCTAATTCCTCATTTATAACATGAACATAATAACAGTACTATACACCTTATAGGATTTGTTATAAAGAACACAATGTAATTGGTCTAATAGTCCAGGCTGGCACATTAGAACCCAGTTAATCTTAGCCAAGATTCAGTATTCCTCTGTGTTATTTCTCAGAAACTCACTCTCTCTCTCTCTCTCTCGTGTGTGTTAATATATAAGGAATGACATGTTTATATCAACTAATTATATATTTGTTTCATCACCAATTTCTTCTTCTCGGGACAGCTGGATGTTGAAAATGTGCTCATAGTGTTTCAGCCTGTTATGTGACTGTTTCTCTTGCTAATGACTGGATACAGAGAGGACTCATTTTGAGTAGAGTATCTTGAAGAACTGATTTTCTTAGGGCCACAATTTTGATGGATGTTTCTTAATTTAAGTTTCCTTGGTTTTCAGAAGTGATGGAGCACATTAAATGAAGAACTCTTCTATGTTGATCAGTTTCTGCTGTGTGGGTTGATTGTTGGCATAAGAAGAAAACTACCCCAAGTGGATGATGGTCCACCTATTCAGGAAGAGACCTCATGACTTTCTGTGAAAAATCAGCCAGCATGTAAGACAGAGAACAATCATAAAAGGGTCTCTTGTGGCTCAAAATGTCTTCTCAAGCCCCTGAGTAACATTTGGTGCCCAGCCTCTGACATGCCGCTTTCCTACTAGAACGCTTTCCTCCCGTGACATGCTTGTACATCTTTATTCTTCTGAGAATCAATGAACCGAAACCAGTATTATTTATGTGAATTGTGCTGGGAACTGCCTAAATAAAGTAATTTTAAAACATTTGTGATACTATGCATTTAAATTCTGTCTCTATCTTCATCCTTCAGTGGCAACAGCAAATTTGTGAAAGATAGAAAACAAAACTATATTTTGTGATCAGCTTGTGGATGTGATAGTGAATATTCATGGCAAGACTTGAACAAACAGAAAGTACTGTCTCTGACAAAAATGAATTTCAAACAGCATAGCATCCCAGAATAAGGTTTAAGGGTAAAAAGGCAACTGATTGACTTGAATTCCTGTAACTTAGACTGGGATTATCCCTGACTATGTCCAAGTTGAATGTATACTTAATATTTTGGCCCACAGACAATGGAGACCTCTTCATCACTATTAATAGCTCCAATGGCTAGTATTTTGTAGCTGGCACTTGCTTTCATGTTTAATATATGAAAACTCTGTACATGTGACAAACTTAATTTTAAACAGAAAGGGATCTCAGTTTATCTCACAGAAATTCTTTGTGGATGAAGGACCACTGCCCCTCATGAGATGGACAAACCTTGGAAGAAGGAAGATTCACCCAAACTAATTAATAATGATTCTTCCACATTCATAAAATTGGCCTTTTCTGACTTAGCTTTTCAAAGATATGCATAAATATTTTAAATCTATTTCCCAAGCTGAATTCAGTGTTCTACGTATTGACTGTACAGCAGCGTAAGTGGCATGATTTTGGCAAAATTGTACTAGTTAATAATTGCTGCCTAACATCATCACCACAAGCTTAGAAGGTAAAACACTAGACTTTCATTCTCACACTCAGAAACCTGAGGGTGGCTAAGCTGGATTGCTTGCTTAATAAGTTCACAGCTTCATCAAAGGCTGCTCTGTCTGGGTTTTGTCTTATTTGGAGCTAAGGTGGAATGTTTCTCCTTTTCTCATTCACTCTGATAGTGGTCAGAACTCAGCCCCTCTAAGATCAAGTACTGGGGCTTAGTTTTTGTGGGCAGCTCAATAAGTCCGACTTTAGGTACTAGATGCCACTAGAATTTTGAAGTGTGGATTTCTCTGACATGATCATTAGCTTCCTCAAGTTGTATGATGTAGAGAGCCTTGCTCTAAAACAGATCCAATGACCTGGGATAGATGTGTGAAGTCAGCACAACGAAGAAACTGTGACCACCTCTTTTAAACAAATGGCTCTGGATAGCCTGGGCTGTTTTTATTTATACACTTTCGGTGATTTTCATGAATAGCTTTACAGTCAAATTTGTTTCCTTTTGTATCTAGTAATGTTTGCAATAATTTCCAATTAGGTCCTTTAACTCATTCCTTTTCTCTGCTCCAACTTTCCCACCGGTAACCATTGACTCATAGCTCTAATAGTAAAAGCATAAGCAGTGTTGCAAGCAACAGAGGAAGTTTGTCTAACTAGGCACACCTCCAGGTAGAGCAGTAGGCCCAATTGACAGCATTTGCTATCACAGCATCATGCAAATAGAAAGAGAATTTTGCCACTATTAATGTTTTCTCTGGTGAAATCTAAATTCTCACAATCGACTCACCAGCCAAAGCTGGATCAATTCATTTTACATTCTGTGCTATTCTATTTCATATGAGGTATATGCCAAGTTTTTTTTTCCTATCATCCTGTAAGCAACATAATGTAAAAGCTTATTCTTAATACTTGGTATTGCTTGTCCCTTGTTCTCATATCCTTCTCTCAACTACCTAAATTATCTGTACAGCTATTAGAAATGAGGATACTGTGGCTTTCTATGATTCTGCTTCATTCCCTATTCCTGCACTGTTCCCATTAACTCCGGATAGCATCTATTTATTAGCATTTTCCCTAGACTCTTGTGGTTAAAATCATTCTCTCCAGAACAGTTATGCAAAATTGTAATTTTGTCATGAACTTCTGTGACTCTTTCAGGCTTTTCACAAGGTACGTTGGAAAGGTAACATCTTGTTCTTAAGAAGCATGAATTCATGGTCATACCTTAAACATCAAAGGATTTAGGGCCTAAATCAGACTGTATATTTTTAACATCTTCTCTGGCTCACACAGAGGAGAGTTATCAGGGGGGAGTTTCCCTTTTGTAATATTCATTCTATCTGTAACTCTGAGACAGTGAAACTAGGGGCAACCGGAAATATGATTTGTATAAAGAAAGCAGGGAGAGCATGTAGCACATATGTTCCTGGGGTCATGCCCAGAATTATACAGTGGACTATTCATTGACCTTGCCAAAAATGGGTCAGATTCTCCAGGGACTTGCCACAAGGAGAATTTGTTCATTCTACTGTTAGGCCTTGTCCTCTCAAGAAGTTACACAGTTACTGGCAGTAGGAGAGTAAAGGAGACTCAAACAAAACAGATCTCCAGCTTGTTTGGCTTTATCATGTGCCAAATGCCATATAAACTTTCAGCCAAACAGGGACTCAATGGTATTCTTATAATATTATATAAAAACTGAATAACTCTCAGCTGGTGACATATTAGAGATCATAACATCACAGGTTTCTCACATTAGTGAAGGCACTGGAAACAAGTCTACTGCTTTGTGAGTTCCATGAAAGTAGAACAGCATACAGTGTTGCAACTATGAAAAGACAGTTCTGCCTATTCTTCTTTACATATTTCTATAATGTATTTTACAGTTGTTATCGTAAAAGGTTTTGGTAAAAATATGTTGTACAAGCATCAGTCTCTTCCATGTACAAATACTAATTTATCTCTCTTAGGTTTAGGTAAATTTACTCTAAGATGTTCACAAAATGATAGTATCACCCAAAAACACACATATATTACAATGTCACCTTATGACTTAGAAGTATCCATTATACATCTTGTCAATTTCACAACCTAGATATTGGCTAGAAGGAAGGCACAGTGAAACCCACTGTAAGAGGTAGGACACCAAGTAAATATAAACTTCAGGAAGCAGGAAACCAAAGGATATTGTTTCATTCAAGGTTGATAGGGATCAGGTTTGACCCCTTAAAAATCTTGACAACAGATATAAAGAAATAAATCTAGAAAAACTACAAGAGAAAGGACATATATTTTACCTGCTTAAACATAAAACAAAAACTCATCTTTGGCTATTTTGTGTGCAACACATGTTCCATACTTGTGTTAATTATGGTAGCCTGTGTGTTTTCAGAGCAAGGGGACGAGACACCAATGAAAACACATGGTCCTGGTAATCCAGCCTCTCAAAGTGCCTCTCTCGTAGTTTCCTCAGTTTTCTGCAACCAGACGAGTTTCAAGGCTACTGAGTGAGATGGTCTAGCCTCACAGACTGCTCTATCCAGGACTACAGATAACCATTGCACTTTCCCATTTCACAGAGATAGGAAAACAAATGTTATGGCTAGTTTTCCCAGGACTTGACCATCATCACAATTTCTCAGGGTCCCCTAAAGATGTCATTGCTCCCTGACAACAGAATGCACTCTAGGGAACATGATGCCCACATTCCCAAGAGGTGGTATGGTTGGTTTTGGTCATGCACACTGGTAGGATTTGCTCTAAGTTCAATTGTCAAGTTTGCATCATTAACTGTGGTAATACTACTTAAGGTCTTTCAACACATTTTAACTACAAATAGAACAATATTCAACTTTTTAATATTTTATTTAGATACATTCTTCATTTATTTTTTATACCAACCAGCTTTCCCTTTCATGTCCTCCCCTTTCCCATCTACTGCCCCCCCCCATCCACTTCTCCTCCATCTCCATTCATAAAGGGACAGGCCCACCATGGGCTTACACATGACTCAGCCCTCAAAGGTTAGGCTTAAAAGCAAAAATATAAGTTTCGGCTCTTAACGTTGTCTTCAGAGCAACACACTCTGACTTGCACTAACTTTCACAAGCCTCTTCCCATTTTCCCATCTTAGCAATACACTATTACTTTTGGACTCCCATTCAAACAATTCTCCTTCATGTCTATATTCTAGTTACTCTTTTTTTCACTCATTTTCTTATTGATTATTACTTACTAATACAAAAAGTATTCTTTCTTTAGGAAAGCCACATAATCTGTAAATGTCTTGTGGAAGAAATTCATGAGATACATGCTCTATTTTTAAAAGAATGATTTTCTGTCCATCAAGCCAAAAATTTGTACAGTTGGATTGGCTAAGTATAATTTCACACAGTGATGTTTGGCACTATGCTTGGGATGTAGCATATGATCAATAAATACATTCAAAAATAGATAAGTGAACCAATAAGAATGATGACTAGTGTTTATCCACAGTAGATGATATCTCTGCTTCTCTAATTCACTGGCTATTGTTGGTCTCCCTCTAGTATATTATTTTCTTTACTTCTAGAAGTCAACTATTGTTCTCCATAAATAGAATTAAATTGAATATTTTCAATAGGAGACTATAAAACAAACAAGGAGGACTACAAAATACAATTTTTAAAATCATTTTTATCAAACTGGACAGTGGTAACACGTCTTTGATCCCAGCAACTTAGGTGGATCTCTGTAAGCTGAGTCCAGTATGGTCTACCAAGTGAGTTCCAGGACAGCCAAGGCTACACAGAGAAACCCTGTCTTGAAATTTTTTAAGAAAGTGGTTTTATACCTTATTTGTGAAAAAGATTGATAGTATTAAGTTCATAAAAGAGCAGATGCTTTTAGTACCATGTTATCATATGTTTGGGACACAATTTCTTCCATAGCTTTAAAGTTTTATTTATTTTAAAGTTGTTTATTTATCTATTATTATTTATTTACATATTTATACAAGGTCTTTGGTCTTGCTATTTCCTAATAGTCATTAACATTGGGAATATATATATATATATATACACACACACACACACACACACACATATGTGTGCAATCATTGAACACTGTTGTAAATTACAACAAAACAAATATGAAGCTTATAAGTAGTAAATATATAGAACATGTACAAATATTAAATTAATACATTAGTTCTTATTTCATTTATCTTAAAAATGGTGAAGGTGGATAATATGTCTATAATGTGTACTTAAAAATCCATATGTTCATAGAGAAAAACAGAGAGAGACTCATATAAATATATTAAGTGTAGTTATACCTAAAAATGTATCCATCATAATTGGGATGGTTATATTGTTAAGAACCTTCTGGATATTTTCCCTCTGAGTTAGCTTTAGCTCTCAACTTGACATAGCTCAGAGTTAGGTGAGGAAGTCTCAATTGGGTGATTGTCCCACCAGATTGCTCTGTGGAACTGTTTGTGTGTCATTTCCTTGATTATGATTGATGTGGGAGTGCCAATTCCACTGCAGTTATGTCACCTTGACAGGTGGTCCTGAGTGATATAGGAAGGTAGATGGGCATGAATCAGGGAGAGAGATAGCAATTTCCTTTCATGGTTCCTGCTTCAGCTTCTGCTTTAGCTCTTACCTTGCTGTCCCTTGATGATGGATTTTAATCAGAAGGATGAAATGAAATTTTCTTTCCCAAGTTACTTTTGGCCATGGTGTTTATCACAGCAACTCAAATCAAATAAGATGAATTCTTTAATATTTTGTTTCTATGAAACAGAATCTTTAACACAATACACAAATTCATTTTATTAGATAAAAGATATTGATAGTAAATTAATATTGAGACCTCATAGGAGTTATATAACCAAAGATCATGGTTATATATAAAAAAGAAAATGGCAAAAAAATCAAAACAAATTATAAACAAAATTTTGCACTACAGTTACAAATTTAATCAGTAATTGCATTAACAATTATGAAAGTGGAAATAGCTTTGAAGGTTGGTAGAAAAGAAAAGACTCCTTTGATCTCCCCTCTCAGTGGACCCTGCATGCTACAAAATGACATGCCAGGCACAATATTCCCATTCCTGCAGTAGTTCTTGACTGTTACGGAGTAACTACTTTCTGATTGAATTTGAGGTCTGCTTCATGGAAGGAAATTTCATGCCTGATACTGAATTCCTGTTCAAAAGTCATGGCTAGGGAGTTAGTTCATAGACTCTAGAATAGAATCCAATATTATTAGTTAAATTGTTATACTGCCAAAGTGACGTAAATATTCATGTTTATATTCAGAAACCTAGGTTGTTCCCAACTTTGATTACAGAAGCTTCTTTGTGTGGTGAATAGCAATCAATGGAGAGTTGCATAACTGATGAAAGCACTTAGTATTCAACCCTAACAGGGCACCTATCACACGCGCACATACACACGCACACACGCACGCGCACACACGCCTCAGTCAACACTACTGAAGGGATGGATCAAAGAAGGTAAAAGCTGGAGAATGGGTAGCAATGTTGTGAAATATGACATGACTTCTAAATGACATGAAATATGACATGTCTTCTAAATATGACATGACTACCCCACTTATGAATTCATAGCAGCTATGGTTGCCTGAACAAAATCAAGATATCTAACATTCTGGTAAAGAAGATCTTCAGACTTCATCCCTTTCAGAACAGTGATAGAGGAAGGGGGAATTATTATTTTTGGAGGATGTGGGCAGTGTTCAAACAGATGGCCCAACACTCATGCAAACCAGGCAGTGGGTTACCAAAAAGAATGAAGGAAGGAAGACATGATATTTGATGGGGATTGGTTGGAACAATGGAAATAATTAGAAGAAGGAAGTAGCGAGTAGATACAATTATATGTCATCATATACCTGGATACAATTCTCAAGAATAAAGAAAAGGTTTTTATTTATGAAAAACAAAGAGATCCATAGTGACGCAAGCATGAATTTGTATGATCTAGTAAGTGTTATGTCTTTGAGACTGCAAAGAGATAAAACTGAATGAATGTTATTGAAAGTAATAAATGCTGGTTATGAAAAGGTCTTGGGTGATCAGGTGTGTTCTTATTATGAAGTTTCTCAGTTGACTTTTTATAACAGTGAACTCCTCCCTCATGTCTCTGCCATTTCTGGTTGATTTGTTGATTAGACTTGGATGAACTATTGCTACAACCAAATGGAAACATTGCATGGGTACTTTTGGATATTCCCTTTATCTTTGGAGGATCATCAGTAGAGGAAGTTTGACTAAACCATCTGCATTATCCCTAGAGAAGATATTGACATCAAAATTGAGAATTAAATCATCTATTATTTAAAAAGAGGCAATGCCATGTAAAATCTAACACCCTTTATCCCATGTTATCCCGGCAAAGTGAAACAAAATATCCCCCTATCCTGCCACTTGAAGAATCAATGAGACACTTAATCCAAAATAGAAAGCTCTGGAAACTTCAGGTCAGATTGATTTTAATGACATTTCTTCCACTCAGTACTTTTCTGGTTAGTCTTTTTTATAGTGACCAGACATTTGGGTTCCCAAGCCATTTCTTCTGTAATTGTCCATTCTTAGTTTAACAGAATTATTTGAAGTGTCTACATTCTAGTAAGAGATGTTGCGATTATGGCTAGGGTTTGTAATGTCCTTGAAAATAGGTAGAGCTAGGGCAATTGGGCGTTTCCATAAGGAGACATCAGCTTAATTTCCAGCAGCAATGAGAGGCCAGAAGTTCCAATGGCTTCTAGTCACATGACAGAACACAGTGGGAATCCCATTTACCCAGGATAGTCATTTCAGACAGGGTCACCTAAGCCCCAAGAACCTGTTTTCTTTATTAGTACAAACGTTGCCTCAATTACTCTCATTATTGTCTCAATTCTTCCTTTTACTTTGCCTATGGGGACAGTAAGCCAATATTCAGGGCTCCAATCAAGAATAACAAGAACCCACAAGAGGCTGCATTTGGCTCTTGCCAGCCAAGGGAAGAAATAGAGCAGAAATGCAAACCAATCACTATCTTTTGCCAGAGTTTCAAGGTCTGTACTCCCAGAAAGTACCTATATAATTCTTTCACTTACAAAAGCCATCATTCACTTGCAATGTCTTCAAGACTGCCACATTGTAAATAGCACTCAAGTTTTCTAAAAACGTTATTTTCTGAATCAACTTTATCAATAACATGTTGCCAATTTCAGGATGATAAAAAAAACACTAAAACTCATCAAGATATTTATCACATGGTACCATCCTCTAGATTGTTTTCAAGTTAGTTATTATCCTCTAATGGAATTTATGCACATTGACATCACTTTCATATATACATATGAATAACAAAAAGCAGTGGTTCTCAGTCTTCCTAATGCTGTGACCCTTTAATACAGTTCCTTATGTTGTGGGACCCTATATTAGTCAGGGTTCTCTAGAGTTAAAAAACTTACAGAATGATAGAATGATTCTCTCTCCTGCTCCCTCTCCCTCTCCTACAGGCTGCAGTTCAACAATAGCCAGCTGTGAACAGAATGTCCAAGAATCTAGTAGTGACTCAGTCCTATGAGGCTGGGTGTCCCAGTTGGTATTCTATATATGATGGAATCCAGAAAAAGTAGGTTTCAATGCCAGTAAAGGAATGGATGTGATGACAAAGCGAAAGTAATCAGGTGAAGAACAAACCCTTTCTTCTTCCATTGTCCTTGTATAGACTTCCAGCAGAATGTGTGACCCACATTAAAGATGTGTAATCCTACCTCAAGATCCAGATCAAAATCCTGTGATTCCAACTTCAAGATCCAGATCATAGGAATGTTGTCTTCTGCCTCAAGTTCTGGATCACAAGCATGCCCTCTATTTCTGGACTGTAGTTCATTCTAGATATAGTACAGTTGAGAAAAATAGCCATCACAACCCCCAAGCATGAAGTTATTTCATAACTGTAACTCTGCTACTATTGTCAGTTGTAATGTAAATATCTGATACATAATGCATCTGATATGCAACCTGTTTGAGGTAATGAACCACAGGTGACTGATGCATTTGCGGTAGGGTATAAATACAAAGGATATTTTAAAGTCTAATTTGATTTTATTTTGATTTTCAAGGTAGGGTTTATCCATATAGTCCTGGCTATCCTGGAATTCCCTGTATAAACCAGGTTGGCCTCAAACTCAGAGATCCACCTGCCTCTGTATCCCAAGGGCTGGGTTGCAAATGTGTGCAATTAGTTTCCCATTGCCCCCTCTACTCTAGAGAATATAACTCTAGCCAAGAAAGAGCTCACATAAAATTAATAATTAAGAGACTAACTTTAAATATCAAAATGAAAGATTTTTGAAATTACTTCAAGTGTCAATTAAGTGAAAGAGAGTATTTCTGTATATGTCAAGTAGCCAGGAAAGGAATCAGAAAAAATATCAGAGGGATAGGTAAGCAGTTGAAGAGTAGGTCAGAAAAAAAAAAAAAGACCGGTAGGCTAAAATAAGAGCAAAGTATTCAAAACCATAAGTCAAAGCATGAAAGAAAAGGAATTCTTGTGTTCCCTCAAATATGTAATTTAAGACTGTCACAGTGACAACAAGCAGGAATACAGAGGTGGAAACTACTGAGGAACACCCAGGGAATCTTTGCTGAGCAGGGACAATATAAGTACATTGTGACAAACAAAACTCATGTGCCTATTTGAAAACCACTATTAATAATAACTGAAAATTGAGGCATCTTTAAATATCACTTAAGGATCTACAAATAATCATCTTTTTAAAACCAACACTGAAGTTTTTATGACCTCACGCCCTTTATAGAATCTAAAGTTACCAAAGGTTATAGAAACCTACAGAGCAATGTTCTATGTCAAGGAATGAGAATCAAAGAATAAAAATAAAGATCATCTACAAGGAGTTAGAATAAGAAATAATAAATGTTTCATTTTCAAAGAATTGATAAATTGTGGATGAAACCCTGATGACTAACAAGGAAATGAGATAGTTAATTTTGAATGCATAAGCCATGACCTTAGAGCATTGATATGATTTACTCCAAATACTACTTACCAACATGCTAACATTTTTCAAGGTTTTTATAGTAACTGAACAAAGAAATTCACATCAAGTCATTGTTCAAGTCCACTTGTGGAAACTTCATGTGGGCAGGTCACAATAAAGTGTGGCGCCCTCTACTCCAAACTCAGATGCTGTGTGCTGATATTCTTAGTTTCTGAATTAGTAGGAGATAGGATTCTATTTTTACATTCGAAAGGAATTTACCTAATAGCCACAAGCATGTTAAATATAAGATAGATGTGACCAGTAAATGTATGCTAATGATCTAATCCAAAGATTGTTTGGCTCCCAAACTATGGCATTTAACTCCCCATCATCATTGAAATTCTAATCAGTCATCTAGCCTTGTAAAATGTTTAGCGTAGGTGCAGCATTTTCTTCATGAGAACTTCAGTTAATAAGGGATTCTGCAACCATGCTGATAATTGGTCTCCTGTCCATGTATGTCAAGCCTCACAAATGATAAACTTTGGCTTAACTTCCTTTGGAATATATAAATTCTTACTGATACAAATACTTCCGTGTATTTCCATGGTGTCAAATGACAAATCTCTCAATACTTTCCCTCATCTCTGAGTGGGAGCTTCCATTAAAGACAGTGAAATACAAAATACAAATGAACAAGAGAAAAATCTAACCCCTGCAGGTAGGTGATTGGGATTCCCAGAAGGGTAATTTGACATGCAATACCTAGGACACCTGAATACTCTGAGCTACACATTTTAAATGAAGCTAGAAGATATTTGGGAATCAGAAAAGATTTTTATAACGTAACACATGAGGCATGCAATACAATGTTGAGTATAATACTCAAAAGAGATGCAAAAAAGGTAATTTGTCAGGAAACCTTAACGATGGGAAATATTGTTCAGAAGATGCAGAAAGTCGTCTTTACTAGATGTTTTGATGCCAACTGAACACAAGCACACTCCTGTATCTTCTATTACTAGAATATTATAAGAGTCAGATGTTAACATGACCCCATAGAGGCTGTTTTGCCTGTTTACAATATGGCATTGGAGAGGTTTTGTAACTCAATAGCTTTCTTCCAAATGTTTATTCTCCTACTTCAAGGCCATTCCAGATAAACATCTGTGCTTCATATTGTGTGTTGGGCACATTGCTACCAAACTGTTATCAAATGGTTTTCTACCATCTGTTGCCTGCTAAGGTAACACTTGATTAAAACCTTTTAAAACAAAGTTCAGTTATATCATCAGTTCCACTCTTTGATTCCTAAATGGGAAAAAAGTTTGGGTAAAAAATTTTTTGGAATTGATAGCAAATGGACTTTCTGTGTACTGTTATAATTTAAGTATCTTGAGAAATATGTATCAGAAGTACACAGGCATCGTGTACAGTGCCGTGACATATACTTGTATGCAGGTGTCTTGGTTAGTTTTTATTTTCAACTTGACACAACCAAGAGTTGCTTTGGAAGAATAGTCTCTACTGAGAGATTGCCCAGACATGAATGACTATGTCCAAGTCTGTGAGGAATCACCTGGGTTGTTGATTAATGTGGAAGACTCCAGAATATCGTGCACATGGCCATCTCTGGAAGGAGGGCTTGGGACACATAAGAAAGTTGACTGAGCATGGTGCAGAGAAAGGAGGCCAGTAAGCAGTTTTTCTCCATGGTTTGTGCTCCAGGTTCCTGCCATGAATTCCTGTTCTGGCTGCCCTATCTCAAAGCACAACTGAAAGTGCACAACTCAAAGGACATAGTCCCCTAAGTTGCTTTAGATCATCCTGTTTATCACAGCAGCAGAAAGCAAACTTGACACCAGGCAGAGTGATTGTACCTTGACTTTGTTTCCTTTATGTATATCCAGGAATGTATGCTTCCCTCTTTACAGGCCATCCATGACAGGATCTCAGCTGTCACCCACTTCCACTAGATGACATCATATTATGCAGACCTGTTAATAAACCATATGCCTGACTTTCCTTATTCTGTCAAGTAGACATAGGAATTTCTCTTTGAGGCTGTATGTATGGGTTGATGGAGAGACCACATAAAATTCCTTCCAGCTGTATGGGTGGAGGAATATGAGTCATAAATAAATCTAAATTAAGACTTTGTCTCATTTCCAAGATTTCTCATTATTATTAAGCAAATCTGGTAAGCTAAATTCTTCCTGTTTCCCCTAAAATTACCTGAAATCTAGAAATCTACCTTTTGTCTCTAGTATTTCAAATAAGGGATAAGCAACCAGCAATTCAATGTCAGTCCATCGCCTCTTACTGGTCTTGTGTTCACAGGAAGAGTTTATTCTTTTTTCTTTTTTTTTTTTGTTTTATTTTTTCCATTCAAGAACATAATTAAAGATAAAAAAATTTTTTTTTCCTTTCTTCCCCTTCTCCCGGTCCCCTCCCACTACCCCCCACCCCTCCTCCCTCCCCCTTCTTCCTTGAAAGAGGGCATGGTGCCCTGCCCTGTTGGAAGTCCAAGGCCCACCCCCATCCCTCCTGGCCTAGGAAGGAGTGCA
>PVIU01015970.1:0-45881 GCA_004026605.1 Ondatra zibethicus
GCCTTGGACTTCTAACAGGGCAGGGCACCATGCCCTCTTTCAAGGAAGAAGGGGGAGGGAGGAGGGGTGGGGGGGTAGTGGGAGGGGACCGGGAGAAGGGGAAGAAAGGAAAAAAAATTTTATTTCTTTAATTATGTTCTTGAATGGAAAAAATAAAACAAAACAATGTATGGAAAAATAAATAAATAAATAAATAAAAAATAAATAAAAAAAAAGATAGTCATCAATCTGACTACAGGGCAAGGTCATTTAAGGTACCCTCTCCACTATTGCTTTGGGCCTCAGCTGGGGTCATTCTTGTGGATTCCTGGGAACTCCTCTAGTGCTAGGTTTCTTGCTAGTCCCATAATGGCTCCCTCAATCAAGATAAACTATTTCCTTGTTCTCCATCTCTGTCCTTCCCTCATCTCGACCATTCGATTCTCTCAAGTTCTCTTCCCCTCTCCCCTTCTGCCTTCCTTCTTCCCCACTCCAACTCTCCCAATTTTCTCAGGAAATGTTGTCTATTGCCCCTTCCCAGGGGGAATCTATATATGTTTCTCTTAGGGTTCGCCTTCTTACTTAGCTTCTCTGGGGTCTTGGACTATAGGCTCCTTATCCTTTGTTTTAGAGCTAGTTTTCACCTATGAGTGCGTACATACCAGGCTCTTCTTTCTGGGTCTGGGTTACCACATTCGGGATGGTTTCTTCTAGTTCCATCCATTTTCATGAATGTTTCAAGATGTCATTGTAAAATAATTTTTTTGAATTTGTGAAATTTAACTATAATTACATTTCCCTCCTTTTTACCCTCTCCAACACTTCCTATGTATACTTCAAAATTTTTCTCATTTTCATAATATCCATTTATTTAATTGTTTTTACACACACACACACACACACAGATTCCTATGTATATATAGGCCATATAGTATAAGATCATACATATGTATAAGATTTCAGTGCTGATCATTTGGTATTGGATTACTTATTGGGAGGCTCTTCCTTTGGGAAAACTATTTTTCCCAATTTTAGCATTTCTTGATTGGCTGCAGTTCTTTGTCTGTGGTTGAGGATACATGATATCTATCCATTCCATTTTAGCTTGTCTATCAATATCATCTGTGTTCAGTTCTTATTTAGGAAGCCATATTGATGATATCCATTTCATCAGTATATCCACTCTGATTTTTCTAGGAGAGGCAATCTCACAGCAAGCTTTCTGTTTTTCTGTCTCTTGCAATATTTTCAATCTCTTTTTTACTATGATCCTCAAGCCTTAGGTACAGTTATTGTATATAGATTTATTAGATTGTTTTGGGACAATACAGTTAATTGTTTATGGCATTTTCTTCTATTGTTGATTTCTATGGTGGTCTCCATCTGTTATATGCTACATTTCTTAGATGAGGGATTAAAACTATACTAACCTGTGCATGTAAGCATAAATGTGGTTAGGAATCATGCTGTGTTGGTCAAGTGACAACAGCAGATTATTCTCTAAGATCCAGGACCTCACTATTTCTGGGTTCCAGCAACCAGGCATGACTTCTCTTATTAAACTGGCAACACTTTCAACTTCTTTTTACATAGTCATTATTATCCTGAAACAAAACCTGAAAACCTCCAATAAAAAGGTTTTATATATCCTCCATGAGTTTCTTCCCAATCACTAGCTAGGACAAAGTTATGTCATTTATAGAAAAATGGATGCAAACAGAGAATCCCATTAAGTGAATAAAGACAGTCATGGGTAAACCAGTTACAGACTTGGTGTGGTGGCACATTCCTTCAATCCAAGCATTTAGGAAGTAAGGTAGGCTGATATTTGAGTTCAAGGGCACCTTGGTCTACATAGTGAATTCCAGGACATCCAACATGAATGGGAAATCTGACAAGGCTCTACCTCTGGATGGAAAGCTACAAGTCTTTAATGAGTACAGATAAATGGAGAATCAGTCTTCTCTAGGGATTGGTTATCCAATACCATATGATTAGTCATCTATCTATCTATCTATCTATCTATCTATCTATCTATCTATCTATCTGTATATACATATATACGTGTGTGTGTGTATGTATGTGTGTGTGTGTGTGTGTGTGTGTGTGTGTCTGTGTTTCATCAATCTGACTACAGGGCAAGGCAATTTCAGGCACCCTCTCCTATAGTACACTGCTTAGGGTCTTAGCTGGAGTCATCCTTGTGGATTCCTGAGACTTTCTCTAGTGCCAGGTCTCTGGCTAGCCCCATAATGGCTTCCTCAATCAAAATATCTCTCTCCTTGCTCTCATCTCTGTCTTTTCTCCATCTTGACTATCCTGTTCCCTCAAGTTCTCCTCCCCTTCCACTTCTTATCTCTCCTTCCCCTTCATCCCTCCCATCTCCCCTCACCCCCATGCTCCCTATTTTGTCAAGTGATCTTGTCTATTTCCCCTTTCCAGGTGGATCTATGTATGTTTTTCTTAGGGCTCACCTTGTTAATTAGCTTCTCTAGGATCATGGACTACAGTCTCATTATCCTTTGCTTTATAGCTAGTATCAACTTATGAGTGAGTGCATATTATGCTCCTCTTTCTGAGCCTGATATACCTCACAGATATAGTACAAAAGGCCTTGGACCTTCCACAAAGCAATGTGCCTTACCCTCTTTGAGGAGTGGCTGGTGGTGGTGGTGGGAGTAGGTGGAGGGAATGGAAAGAGGAAAGGGAGTGAAAACTAGGATTGGTATGTAAAGTGAAAAAAGATAGTTTGCTTTATTTTTTAAAAAAATAAAATAAAAATATATATTCATGTGGTCAACATTAAATGAATTTAACAGATTATAAATACACATATGACTATTATGTAATAAACATATGTGATATATTTTATTACATATTTTATATAATTCAATACATTATTATATGTGCATAATTATATATGTAATTAAAGTAAAAGTAACTCCAAATTGGAATGACAGCCATAGGCAAGGAAGAAAGTAAAATAGGGAGAAGAAGGGAAGAAAATGATATAACTATTGTACTCATACATAAAGTTCTCAGTGTAAGGGAATGGCCATATGAATAGAATAAAAAAAAGCTAGAGAATGGAAGTCTGTGTTTTTGGAAATTGTTCTTTCTCTGCTCTGTACTGTCTCTGTCTTTGTCTCAGGGAGCCACTGAGATTTCTCTTGGCCTGCTCTCTTGGTCTGCTGTCTTGGTCCATTCTGTGCAGTCACAATCTGTGCTTCAGATGTACTCTCTTGGTCTTCTCTGTGCAGTTTCAGCTTGTGTTTCATAGTTCCTCTAAAATTGTGGGAGATAAGAGGGTTCGAGGGCAGAGTGGGACTTTTATCTTCCAGGGTCCTGTGGATGGTGTGGTAGTGTTGGAACAGCTTACTTGGAGGAAGCTGGCCTGTTGGCTAGAGAACCTGAGACAAGTGGGGAACGGGCCCAGGGTTTTGCCCTGGTATGGAGGGTCAAGAGAGTGAGATGTCCTGCCAGGTGGGTGGGCACTCACCTCTTGGTCCTCTATTGCCGGAGATGGCAAAACATAGCCCCCCTCCACGTGCAGTTCCTGAGATGCAGGAAGCAATTTCCTCCAGGCAACCCAGTGACAGCAAATCAAGCTTGTTACTTGAGGGCCAAGGAGAAAACCCCTACATGCCCTGAGGACCGCTTCTATGGCATCTGCATACACATTTGACAATGTTACAGATGATTCTGGTTATAAGAATTCTACTAGTGTCCTTGTTTGTCATGTTCTTTTTCTCTTTCCACATCAGCAGCTTCTGAAAATATGGATGTGCTGTATGGTAATATGAGTCTTCCTGACCTGATAGAGCAGGCAGGCATTAAAGTTGTAAAGCAGGTTATGGGGAAACAATTGACTGATGAAAGAATTGGGGAAATTTGGGGAAAATGCAGAAATTGTTTTTTACCTGATTATAAAACTTGGAAAGAGAATTATAGAAACACAAGTGATGAATAACCTTTCTGAAGAACCTAGGGCTTTAGGGCTGACTGCCTGTGGCCTTATAAATCAAAACTGGAATTGTGAGGAAGAACAGTGGAAAAGGTACAATAATGGAGTCAAACCCACTGAACTACGCTTCTGTAAACGCGAGCAGTTGCCCTCTGAGGTGAAAGCCTCCGAAGTTGTTTTATGATGAACTCAGCTAAGAATTAAGAATGCAGGGGCTGGAGTGGGGCTTGGGATCTGGGATAATGTCATAATCAATAATGATGTTCTGATTTCAAAGAATCTTTATACTTCTTGTGAACTGTTTTGCCTAGGTAATGATTAACCTGTGGCAAGAAAAAAAGAATCATTTTCCTTGTGTAAAATTTACAATAAAAAAACTGAGGTTTGAAGCTCAGGGCAGAACAAGAAAGAGGAAGAAGCAGAAGAAGAATTAGTAGAAGAAGAAAAACTTGCCCTGCAGCTGATAGCCTGTTGGCTTGCATCAGAATCCGGTGTTCGTGTATTCATTTACCTTCCAGACATCCCAGACTTGAGACCCCTTTATCTGCTGAGGCCAGTCCCGGCACTCTCTGTGTAATAGTAGGCTGTGTTTTAGAGTTCCACTGAGGTTGCTGGGGATAAAAGGGTTTGAGGGGTGAGTGGGGCTTGTAACTTGCATGGTCTTTTGGATGGGTGCTGGAGAAGAAGACTACCTGCAGGAAGCTTGTCTGATGGCTGTCTAGAGAAGCTGAGGCTGGTGGGGGATGGACCTGGACTTTTGCCCTGGTATGGAAGGTCTAGAGAATGGGCTGCCCTTCTGGGTGGGTGGTCACTCACCTTTTGGTTCTTTTTTTGTATTTGCAACCTGTGTTTCAGAGTTTCTCTGAGGTCATGGGTGATAGCCCTTGTACATTGTTAATCATCTGTGGTTTCCACCCTTTTTTGTGCTTCCTCCCAATCCAAATATCTTAGATTAACCCCTATGTTCTTCCTATTCAGTTCTAAATGCTTTATTCTTCAAATTTTAAGCATTTGCAACTCTTCTAAGACCATAATGCATACCCTTGATGCCTAGAGTCTTTGTTATTTTCTGGGAGCATTTTAATATAACTCATTTGTGCAACTATCCAGTCTTCCCTAGTACCTTTAATTTTATTTGCTCATTTTTCTTCCCTCATCATTATCCTTCCCACAACCTGTTCATTTTAGTGATATGGCTAAAATAGAAAAATGCTTTCTAAAGACTTGGGGTTTGCTGGATAAACCCCAACTGTTGTACTATTTAGAAAAATTGTGGACACTGTAGAAGGTTAAACATAGCAGGAGGTGGTCAGTGAGTTTATATATATACTATCATTGGGTCCTTACTCTTGGCTCTAGGTTTTGTAGTATGTAGACATTATTATTCTGAGATATGGTTTTGATCCCTATATTCCTTGACAATCCATGGCATTTATGATGAAGGAATGCTGGATTTGTTAAAAGCATTTCTGACATCAGGACTGGGAAATTGGATGTTTCCATCAAATCCATAACCTCAGAACTCAGACAAGTCCACGGAAGAGAAGACAGAAAGAGTGTAAGAGCCAGAGGGCATGGATGACATCAGGAGAAAAAGGCCTTCTGAATCAACTCAGCAGAATGCTGAGTGATTGAACTCATCGAGATTGAAGTAACAAGCACAGGGACTGAATGTGTCTTCATTCAGAATGTGTATTACTGCTTTCAGTTTAGTATTTTCCTGAGAATTCTGAGTATTTGAATGAGTAGGTTCTGATTCTTATGCTTTCTTTGGGGATAATTTCTTTTGTTAGTTTGTCTTGTTCAACTTCAATGGATTATTTTATCTCATTACATTTTATCTTGTCATGTATTGTTATTTATTAAATGCCTATTCTTTCCTAATGACAGAAAGGATTTGGATCAGTATGGGAGGGGAGATAGAGAAGAACTAGGAGGAGTAGAGGGAGGAGAACTTATAATAAGGGTACATTGTATAATAAAATAATCTATTTTTAATAAATGGAAAATTAGACAATATTTTACAGTACCTAGTAAGATAATCAAGTGATATCTGTCTTTGAGGTCTTCTGTTGATGCAATACATTTACTGCTGGCTATAGATGAGCCATCCATACATCTTTGGATAAATTGTGATACCATTTAATTTTATATTAAAATCACTTTATTTCAATAAACTCACAACTAAAAGCATGAAGTAGCCATTCAAAGGAACACTGTCCCTGGCCCAAATTCAATATATTTCAATTGACATCTATACAATTAGAATAGACATGCTGAAGACATGGAGTTTGCTTAGGGTTTTATACTGTCACTAGCAATGACATTTCAATGACCTTATTCACCACAGAATGAGAAAATGCTAGTATGGAAAATAGAAAATTAGTTAAATTGATATCCTCTTTCATAACTCATGAATGCTTTTGCCAGATCACTACTGAACATTGTCTTCTTGGTCTCCTCTCTAAATTTCAAAATAATAAGTATAATAATAAGTTATACTCACCAATTTACATATAAAGATTTGTAGAATATAGGATAGGATCTGCATATGAAGGAGAACATGTAATATCTTTTCCATAAACTTTCCTACAGTTTTTGTGATTTCATCTATCACTGTAGAGGAGTAATAGTCCATTTTAGATAAGAACATAAATTTCATTATGGATTCTTCTGTTTATAGATATAGGTGTGCTCCATTTCCTTGGTATGACAAATAAAGCATCATTAAACATGGATTTGCATATATCTCCCTGGAAGGATAGCTTGTTCTCTGTGAATATGGTGAGTCATGAAATAGCTGGGATATGTAGCAGTTCTATGTTAGTTTTTTGAGGAACCTCCAAACTGATTTCCACAAATCAGTTTTATTAATTGGCTTCAAATCTATCTTGATAATGCCAGCATCATACTGATGCCAAACCAGATAATTAGATAATGACAACAAAAAATTTACAGACTAATCTCCCAGATAAACAGATGCAAAATATCTAAAAATACTATCTAACAAAATTCAAGGTAACATCAAAACTGTCATTCATTTCCATCACTTTCTGAATGAGGTGAAAGGTATTGATCATATTTCTTTTTTACTAACTTGGAAGAAAAAGTTTTCTTTTCTGAGACTCTTTTGAGGATTGTTGATAGAAGATTCTGAGCAAATCAATGTGACTGTCTCTAGTGCAGCAGAAAGCAGGTTATTTGGAAATTATGACTGAAGAAGTGTTGTGGTACTGGTGCAGGCTAGAGCACCTGTGAATGGACCAGGGCCTCCTGAAGCACAATTTAATGGCCAGTTATGGTTTCATTTTTCTCACATTTAAACTGTAGAATTCACAGTCTGTCTCTGAAAGAACCAAGTATTCAGGATTACTTGGTAGACTGAAAGCCAGAATAAGAGCAGCTTCATTGAGGATGTTTTTGCACAACTGGACAAAGGGAAGCCTAGCAGGTGTAAGTTGGAGGGTGAGATCATCCTCATACAGTGGGATAAATTCATGTAGGCAGCTAATGCAAGCAGCCGACAAAAATCCCAGAATCATCATTTTGGTTAATTGTTAAAAGACAAAGCGCTACCTCCTTTACTTTCTGTACTAAGTTTGTAAAGGTGATGGATGGTTAAACAACTGGATACCACACAAAACATATAATTTATATACTTAAAATAAGAATAAGTGATTTTTATTCCTTATTCAGAACAAACATGGAGTACTGATTCATAAGAATAAAATATTCAAGCCCGGGAAAACACAGAGATGTTAGGAAAGTGATATTCACTAACCACCAACTGTGATTTTAAGAAAGACCAATGCAGCCTTGTAAGATAGAGGAGAGATTATAAAAAGTCAAAAAGCTAGACTCCAGCAACCGGATAATGTGGGTAGCTGTGGACTCGGGGGATTTTATTCTGAAACCATGAGTGTCATGGATGTGTTGAACACTCTGCTTGTACACCAATGCTGCATACATTGAGACATTGATTTTGTCCCTCCCTACAAATGTATCAAAAATCATCTTTTCTTGTTCCATTTCCACTATTCCTTTTGATAAAAATGTACAAAAAGAAAATAAAATTTTTCAATAAGTACAAGATCTAGAGAAGGTCAATGAAGCAGCCAATGTACTTCCCAGCTTTGACTTTTTGATCCTTGCTGTATAATTCTTTGTGACCGATAGTGATGCCCTGGAAGGCACTCAAGTGGCAGATGATGCCAGTGTACACACTCTGGCCTACTCTTTGAATGCACAAAAGTAATTTGAATTCAAAATCACTTAAAACTATTTCAACCCAAAAGTTGCTATTGTGTGTGACACTCCTTTAGAGGATAATCAAGATGTTGGATGTAATTAGGTACATGTGAATCAAATCTGTATGCTTTAAAGTGAGTTCTCCATAGTGGTCTAGAGAGTAGTAAAGATGAGAGAAATTTCCCCGAATTACAAAAATGAAAAGAAAATCATTTTGATGATCAGATGATCAGATTCCAGAAGTCCATTTTGTAATTGGGCATGATTTTCTTTAGAAAATAGGCAAAGCTATTTCTCTCGTCAAAATGAATGAAAAGTATTAGTAATCCAAAGCACTACTGAGAAGCTAAGTCAGAATGTTCCTTAGAGCTCAGGAGTCCCACTGCAGTCTAGAATACATAAAAATAATTTCTCAAAGTTAACAACAGGAGCAATTATCATTTACAGTGCATACTACTATAAGTTGGCTAAAGGATATACCATACATATGTGGATGGGAGATACGCCGTCTTAATAATACAATAGATAGCATTATGGGCAAGGTTATTTGGCTTCTGAGAAGCAATGGAAAGTGAGATCCAATACTAATAATCATAACGGAATACAATGAAAATATACTAGTGTTTCCTAGTCATGGTATAAAAAAACACAATTTCAATTGCTAGTACAAAGCTCAAAAATATAAATTCCTACTGTAAATCACATCTGAATTTAACTATGAATATTATAAATAAATTTATAATATTATTCCAAACATATTAACAGTTATATTTAAGAAAATTTTATTAAGAGCATAAAATGTCTTCAAATGATGATTTGTGTGACAACTTATATATTATTAAGAGTAGCTTTTTTGAAAAGTCACACCACATAGACATTCACATATGTGCGGACTCAGGTTAGGATTGAGAGCATTTCAATGGGATGGAATCCAACAGAATACTCAATGGGCAAAATAATCACCAGAAATGGCAAGGAAACAGACTCTATTTAAAGAATGATAGCTAATGGGGAAATTTGCAGTGTTTTTATTGAAACTATCTTGAATATTCAAGCACCACTCAGAAGTCTAAAATGGAAATAGTAAGAAAGAAGGCAGTGGGTGAGACAGAGCAGTTGGAGGAGACTCTCAGAACACAATATTCTTGCAGAAGAAGGTGTCTGAAGACCTCTTAAGTAAGGTAAGATCCCTTGAAGAATATAAAAGAAAGTACAGATACAAGCTCAGACAGTAGGAATTACCAGTTAGTAGCAGCTTCACTTTATCATATCCATTCAGGGCACTGGAGAACACCTTTGAGAGTGGTTAGAGCAGAAAATAGAAAGTATTATATTAAGTGAGGTAACATAGGCAGCTAAGAATCAATACTGATCATTGGTCTTAATATTGTTTCTTAGTTCATAAGTTTTATAATATGTGATGATATGGGAGGTGACTATGTGTCAAGCTCACAAAACTAGAATGAGGCCCATAAGAGGTTAAAAAGAGCTTCTAAGCCAGGCAGTGGGGCACATGCCATTAATCCCGCTCATGAGGCCCGCTTGTGAGGCATAGGTAGGCAGATCTCTGTGAGCTGGAGGCAGCCTGATCTACAGAGTGAGCTCCAGGACAGGCACTAAAGTTACACAGAGAAACCCTGTGTATGAGAGAGGCCATTGAAGATAATAAAACTCATATGATAAGACCATTGAAGAAATGTATGGATCACATAAGTTGGAGTGAGTGTAGACAGATGGGGCAAGTAGGGTGGCCAATCAAAACACTGAATAGGAAAAACCTAAAAGAAACCTGATATTTTAAAGCTAATTAAAAGTTAATAACCAAAATTCAAAAGATAGCTAGAATGACAAAAATACAGGAAAATATAGTTGAAAATATCAAATTTAGGTATAATTCTGGATAAACCAATAGCCTGACAATACCTGTCAATGTCATTACAAACATTGTGAAAACTGGTCACATCGGCTTATGTGAAACAAATACAAAGCTACATGCAAATACTCTAGTCCTAAGAAGAACCAAAATGAATTTCTTAAACAAACATGATGGACATAATCCACTTGGGAGCTTCTACTTGCTGACCACACACACTTGCCCAGTTACAGTCCTTGATCAATTAATCAATATAGACACAGGATAGAACTATGCACTGCAGTAGGCCCCTGAAGTCTTGCAAAATTTTTTGTGCTTCATCTGTTGGTTTCCAAGTGATGTTTACCTTTTGACATTCCCATGAGCTGTAAGGGTATGTGCTTTGTTTCCTTATTGAAAATGTACAAATTAGAAACAAAAAATTGAGTGTGCTATAAGGTTGTTGGAGGCAAAGCACCTGATGTCAACACATGAAACTCATGGAATCAAATCACAGTTTGAGACGAATATCCCAACAAGCACATCCAATAGCTGTTAACACTGTTGCTGACATAGAAGTGACTTGACTGAAAAGTTCATCAGAACAATATCACAAAAAGGTTCTTTCCTGATGTTTTTGCTGCTTCTTCTGATGATCATACACACAGAAAATATGACCTGTTTTTTTGTTTTAGCTTTGTTTAATTTTAAGTTAATTTTTTGTTTTTTTGAGAGTTTTGCATAATGCACCCCAATTAACTTATCTTCTAGTCACTCCAATTTCTATGCTCACCCCTACAGTGCAGTGACACACACACAAGAAAACAAGACAATGCAAGCATTCAAAACAACAAACAAATACAAGAACAAAAAACAACAAAAACCTCTTAGCTTCTTGTTCTTTCTTGTCTCTCCAACACCTCTCCATCTGTTCTGCTGCCGCTGGGGTCATCAGAGTGTCATATAGTATGTACCCTTATTAGTTTTCAAACTTAGTTCATGTGTTATAAGTGTTCTGTTCGGGGAGTTTTCTCCTGTACCAATGAGTTCAAGGCAATTTCCCACTATCTCTTTTATCAGGTTCAATGTAACCAAATTTCTGTTGAGATCTTTGATCTACTTGGCTTGACTTCTGTGCAAGGTGATAGATGCAGACATATTTGCATTCTGTTATATACAGATATCCAGTTAAACCAAAATAATTTGTTGAAGATGCTTTCTTTTCTTTTTTAGTTGGGTGGCATTTTTTAATGGAATATTGTTAGAAATGTTGGCTAATTTTACAAACAGCTAACATTTATTTCAGGCTATGATAAATGTAGAAAACAATAATTATAGCAAGGCATGGTGTACACACTTGTGTTATCAGTACTTGGGAGGCTGAGGCAGGAGGACTGATATATTGAATTTGAAGGTATGATGTCTACATGGCAAAATTCTTTTTTTTTCTGAATCAATCACAAAAGTTTAATTTTCAAACTCATTGCACAGACTTCTAGTTCTTTTCTGTCACAAATGAGAACTTCTCTTGACACATTTCCATGTAATAGTGTCTCTTGGACATTGAAAGATTCACTTCGTGGTACAGTCTTCCTGACAAACTAGAAAAATGTAGGCTTGGAATGGGATTTCAAAGCTCTCAGCCATGGCTGAAGTGATTCCTCCACAGTCAAGAGCACTTGCTTTTCTTCTTGAGGACATATTTCTGATGCGCAGTGCTGCCTTGGACATTCACAACCATCTGTAAATCTAGTTCCAGGGACTCCAATGCCCTCACTGGCCTCCACAGGCACGAGATATGTTAAGTGTTGTATAGATACACATGCAGGCAAAAATAAAGTAATTATGATCTTCTAGTCAGGCATTAAGCATAACCTTCTCCCCATTGCAGGACAGAGGCCATTTCTAGAAGTTGATATTCTGGAACCCTCATAAGCGCCATCAATAACCAAGTAAAAGTGAGGACTGTGGCAAATGAAAACTTGGCTTTGTTGTTAGATCGCTTTCTGTTTCCATTATTATTGTGTGCATGTGTCTGTATTTATGTGTGTGGTTTTGCATATGCATGTGCCTGCATGTGGAAGTCAGAAGTCAACCCAAGGGTTTTCTTGGATTACACCAACCTCATTTGTTTTTCATATTCTTTTATTTTTAATTCACAAATTTACACTTCCTCCCCTTCTCCCAGTCCCCTCCTGCTCCCCTACTACCCCTCCTCCCTCTCCCTGCTTCCTTAAGAAGGGGCAGGGAACCCTGCCTTGTGGGAAGGCCAAGACCCTTCCCCCTCCATCCCGGCCTAGGAAGGTGTGCATCCATATAGAATAGGTTCCCAAAAAGCCAATACAAGCAGGAAAGATAGGTCCCAGTGCCATTATCATTGGCTTCTCAGTCAGCCCCCATTGGCAGCCACATTCAGAGAGTCCGGTTTGATCGTATGCTCATTCATTCCTGGTCCAGCAGGATTTGGTGAGCTCCCATTAGATCAGGCACACTCAGTTGCCTGATCTCAGTTGGTAGAAGAGCCCCCCCACGGTCCTGACTTCCTTGCTCATCTTCTCCCACCTTCTGATTTTTGACTGGTCCTTGGGAGCTCAGTCCATTGCTCTGATATGAATGTGGGTCTCTGTCTCTATCTCCATTCATCGGACGAAATTTCTATGGTGATAATCAAGATATTCATCAATGTGACTATGGGACAAGGCTAGTTCAGGCACCCTCTCCTCCGTTGCCCAAGTACCTAGCTAGGGACATCCTCATGGACACCTGGGATCTCCTCTAGAGCCAAGTCTCTTGCCAATCCTAAAATGACTACCTTATTGTAGATATCATATTCCCTTCTCCAATATCCACATTTCCTCTTTCTCCACCCTCCCACTCCCCAAAGCTCTACCCAGTCATTCCTTTCTTCCTTCTCCCTCCCCTCTCCCCTCTCCCCTTCGCCCACCATCACCCCCTCCCCTAATTCCACCCCTATCCCCATTCCGGTGACTCCACCTATTGCCTGGCGATCTTGTTTGCTTCCAATTTCCAGGAGGATCTATATATGTTTTTCTTTGGGTTCATCTTGCTATTTGGCTACTCTAGGCTTGTGAGCTATAAGCTTAGTGTCCTTCATTTATGCCTAGGGTCCACTAATGAGTGAGTACATACCATGATCATCTTTTTGGGTTTGGGTTATCTCACAAAGGATAGTGTTTTTTATTTCGATCCATTTGCATGCAAAATTCAAGATTTCATTGTTTTTTACCACTGAGTAGTATTCTAATGTGTATATATTCCACACTTTCTTGATCTATTTTTCCATTGAGGGGCACCTAGGTTGTTTCCAGGTTCTGGCTATTACAAATAATGCTGCTATGAACATAGTTGCACAAATGCTTTTGTAGTATGATTGGGCATCTCTTGGGTATATTCCTCCCCTGCCCCCACTACTGGAACTTCTACTTATCCACCCCGGCTTGCACCCGGGCATCCCTTTCCATCTGCAGGGTCCTAGGTTCCCCAAATGAACTCAGCCTGCTTCTGGGCTGAGGCTTTGGGAGAAGGGTGAGTGTAGGGCTATAGGGGTCCCCTTGTTCTGTGGAGCGGAGTGGGCTCCTTCTACCAAGCCAGCCCTTTTGACTCTGAGGTCCTGGGCCAGCAACTTGCCGTGATCCAATGCCAGCAGATATATCTGGTCTGCAAGTGGCCCTGATCCAGTGATGGTGGATACATCTGGATGGCAAGTGGCCCATATCGAGTGCTTGTTGATCCATCTGGAGGGAACAAGCCACTGAGACTCTCCTGACCACTTTCGAAGGAAGAGATGGGCAGGCGCCAATCCACTAATTCCTCCAACAACCTTAAATGAAACATGATAACACCAGAATCCAGTGAGTATGCAACAGGAAAACCTGAGCTACCTAATCCAGCAGACGTAGAAGAAATCGCCTTTAAACGTAACATTATGAAAGTAATGGAGACCATTAAGGAAGAGGTGAAAAACTCCTTTAAAGAAAGGGATAAGAAAACTAACAAAAAGTTAGAAGAAATGAATAAATTCCTCAAAGGTATCAAACAAAACCAAGAAAAAGCGATAAACAGATAATGGAAACAGTTTAAAACTTGAAAACTGAAATGGAGGCAATGAAGAAAACACAAACTCAGAGATGGCGGGATATGGAAAATCTGGATAAACGAACAGTAACTACAGAGACGAGTATAACCAACAGAATACAAGAGATAGAAGAAAGAATCTCAGATGCTGAAGATACTATAGAGAAAATAAACTCATTGATCAAAGAAAACAACAAATCCAACAAATTCATAACACAAAACATCCAGGAGATCTGGAACACCATGACAAGACCAAACCTAAGAATAATAGGGGTAGAAGGAGAAGAAGTACAGCTCAAAGGCCCAGAAAATATATTCAACAAAATTATAGAAGAAAACTTCCCCAACCTAAAGAAGGATATTCCTATGAAGGTTCAAGAAGCATACAGAACACCAAATAGGCTAGATCAAAAAAAAATCCCCTTGCCATATAATAATCAAAACACAAAACATACAGAATAAAGAAAGAATATTAAGAGCTGCAAAGGAAA
Organism: Ondatra zibethicus; assembly: GCA_004026605.1. NCBI lineage: Eukaryota > Metazoa > Chordata > Mammalia > Rodentia > Cricetidae > Ondatra > Ondatra zibethicus. The sequence goes on from PVIU01015970.1 coordinate 14,630, forward strand.
ATGGCAAGTAACATATAAAGATAAACCTATCATAAATACACCTGACTTCTCTATGGAAACAAGGAAAGCCAGAGGGTCTTGGATTGATGTGCTGCAGACACTAAGAGACCATGGATGCAATCCCAGACTACTATACCCAGCAAAGCTTTCTTTCACCATCTATGGAGAAACCCAGATATTCCAGGATAAAAACAAATTTAAGCAAAAACCCAGGCTTACAGAAAGTACTAGAAGGTAAACCCCAACTAGAGGAAGCAAACAACACCCATATAACACAGACATCTAACAACCCTCCAACAGGACAACTGAAAAAAAGGGAGACACACAAACTCTACCTCCAAAAAAAAATCAACAGGCATTAACAACCACTGGTCATTAATATCATTTAATATCAATGGACTCAACTTACCTTTAAAAAGGCACAGGTTAAGAGAATGGATACAAAAACAGGATCCAACATTCTGCTGTTTACAAGAAGCACACCTCAACCACAAAGACAGGCATTATTTCAGAGTAAAGGGTTGGGAATAGGTTTTTCAATCACACGGCCCTAAGAAACAAGCAGGTGTGGCTATACTAATATCGAACAAAATCGACTTCAAACTAACATCAATCAGAAGAGATGGAGATAGACACTTTATACTCATAACAGTAAAAATACATCAAGATGAAGTCTCTATCCTGAATATATATGCCCCTAATATAAAGGCACCCATATATGTAAGAGAAACATTACAAGAACTCAAAGCACACATCAAACCCCACATACTAATAGTAGAAGATTTTAACAATACTCTCTCACCAATGGACAGGACAACCAGACAGAAACTTAACAAAGAAATATGAGAACTAACAGATGTAATGAATCAAATGGAATTAATAGACATCTATAGAACACACCACCCAAACAGGAAAGAATATACATTCTTCTCAGCATCTCAGGGAACCTTCTTGAAAATCGATCACATACTTGAGAACAAAGCAAACATGCACAGATACAAAAGAGTTGGAGTAACTACATGTGCCTTATAGGATCACCATAGAGTAAGGATAGAATGTAACAACAATTCCACCCGAAAAAGCCTAAAAACTCATGGAAACTGAACAGTCAACCACTGAATCACTCCTGGGTCAAGGAAGAAATAAAGAAAGAAATCAAAGCCTTTCTTGAATTCAACAAAAATAAAGACAACATACCCTAACTTATGGGACACTATGAAAGCAGTGCTAAGAGGAAAGTTCATAGCACTTAGTGCCCACATAAAGAAAGTGGAGAAAGAACACATTAGTGACTTAACAGCACACTTGAAAGCTCTAAAAAAAAAGAAGCAGACTCACTCAGGAGGAGTAGAAGACTGGAAATAATCAAACTGAGGGCTGAAATCAATAAAATAGAGACACAGAAAACAATCCAAAGAATCAATGAAACAAAGAGCTGGTTCCTTGAGAAAATCAACAAGATTAACAAAGCCTTATCCAACCTAATCAAAAGTCAGAGAGATAACACTCAAATTAACAAGATCAGAAATGAAAAGGGGGATATAACAACAGACACTCAGGAAATTCAGCGAATCATTAGGTTTTACTACAAAAGACTGTATGCCACAAAATTGGAAAATGTAAATAAATGGACAGTATTTTAGATAAATACCACCTACCAACATTAAATCAAGACCAGGTGAACAATTTAAATAGACCTATAAGTCACGAGGAAATAGTAGCTGTCATCAAAAACCTCCCAACCAAAAAAAGCCTAGGCCCAGATGGTTATAATGCAGATTTCTACCAAAACATCCAAGAAGAGCTAATACCTATACTCCTTAAGGTGTGTCTCAGAATAGAAACAGAAGGGCCATTGCCAAACTCTTTTTATGAAGCTACAGTTACCCTGATACCAAAAACACACAAAGACGCAACCATGAAAGAGAATTATAGACCAATCTCACTCATGAACATCGATGCAAAAATTCTAAATAAAATACTGGCAAACCGAATCCAAGAACACATCCAAAAAATCATCCATTATGATCAAGTAGGCTTCATCCCAGAGATGCAGGGCTGGTACAACATATGGAAATCTATCACTGTAATCCATCATATAAATAAACTGAAAGAAAAAAACCATATGATCATTTCATTAGATGCTGAAAAAGCAGTTGACAAAATTCAACACTGCTTTATGATAACGGTCTTGGAGAGATTAGGGATACAAAGTTCATATCTAAACATAATAACAGCAATATACAGCAAGCCGACTGCTACCATCAAATTAAATGGAGAGAAACTCAAAGCGATTCCACTAAAATCAGGAACAAGACAGGGCTGTCCACTCTTCCCATATATCTTTAATATAGTGCTTAAAATTCTAGCAATAAGACAAAATAAGGAGATCCTGGGGATTCGAATTGGAGAGGAAGAAGTCAAACTTTTGTTATTTGCAGATGATATGATAGTGTACATAAGTGACCCCAAAAACTCTACTAAAGAACTTCTACAGCTGATAAATACCTTCAGTGATGTGGCAGGATATAAGAACAACTCAAAAAAATCAGTAGCCCTCCTATATGCAAAGGATAAAGAAACAGAGATGGAAATCAGAGAAACATCAACTTTCAAGATAGCCACAAATAGCATAAAGTATATTGGGGTAACTCTAACCAAGGAAGTAAAAGATCTATTTGACAAGAACTTTAAGACCTTGAAGAAAGAAATCGAAGAGGATACCAGAAAATGGAAGGATCTCCCATGCTCCTGGATTGGTAGGATCGAAATATTAAAAAAGGCAATTCTACCAAAGGCAATCTGTAGATTCAATGCAATCCCCATCAAAATCCCAACAAAATTCTTCACAGACCTTGAGAGAACAATAACTAAGTTTATATGGAAAAAAAGCCCAAGATAGCCAAAACAATCCTATACAATAAAGGAATTGCCAGAGGCATTACCATCCCTGACTTCAAACTCTATTACAGAGCTACAGTAATGAAAACAGCTTGGTATTGGCACAAAAACAGAGATTTTGACCAATGGAATCAAATTGAAGACACGGATATTAATCCACAAACCTATGAACACCTCATATTTGACAAAGAAGATGAAAGTATACAATGGAAGAGTGAAAGCATCTTTAACAAATGGTGGTGGCATTACTGGATGTCAACCTATAGGAGAATGAAATTAGATCCTTACCTATCTCCATGCACAAAACTCAAATCCAAATGGATTAAAGACCTCAATATAAATTAGACCACACTTAGCCTGATAGAAGAGAAAGTGGGATGTAGCCTGCAATACATGAGCACAGGAGACCACTTCCTATATAAAACCCCAGTATCACAGATAATAAGAGCAACAATGAATACATGGGACCTCCTGAAACTGAGAAGCTTCTGTAAAGCAAAGGACACTGTCATTAAGACAAAAAGGCATCCTACTGAATGGGAGAAGATCTTCACTAACCCCACATTGGACAAAGGTCTGATCTCCAAAATATACACGGAATTCAAGTAACTAGACTGTAAAGTGCTAAATTACCCAATTAAAAAATGGGGTAATGATCTGAACCTAGACATCTCAAAAGAAGAAGTTTGAATGGCCAAAAGATAGTTAAGGTAATGTTCAACTTCCTTAGCCATCAGGGAAATGCAAATCAAAACAACTTTTAGATACCATCTTATACCTGTCAGAATGGATAAAATCAAAAACACCAATGATAGCCTATGCTGGAGAGGATGTGGAGTAAGGGGAACTCTCATCCATTGCTGGGGGGAATGCAAACTTGTGCAACCACTTTGTAAATCAGTGTGGTGGTTTCTCCGGAAATTGGGAATCAACCCACCTCAGGATCCAGCAGTACCACTCTTGGGAATATACCCAAGAGATGCCCAATCATACTACAAAAGCATTTGTGCATCTATGTTCATAGCAGCATTATTTGTAATAGCCAGAACCTGGAAACAACCTAGGTGCCCCTCAATGGAAGAATGGATCAAGAAAGTGTGGAATATATACACATTAGAATACTACTCAGCGGTAAAAAGCAATGACATCTTGAAGTTTGCATGCAAATGGATGGAAATAGGAAATGCTATCCTGAGTGAGGTAACCCAAACCCAAAAAGACAACTATGGTATGTACTCACTCATTAGTGGACCCTAGCCATAAAACAAAGGACACTAAGCGTATAGCTCACAAACCCAGAGAAGCCAAAAAGCAAGGTGAACCCAAAGAAAAACATATTTAGATCCTTCTGGAAATTGGAAGCAAACAAGATAGCCAGGCAAAAGTTGGAAGCATGGGGACAGAGAGATAGGTGGGGGTGGGGGGTGGGCAAAGTGGAGAGGGGGAAGGAGAAGGGAGAAGGGAAGGACTGGGAAGAGCTTGGGGAAGTGGGAGGGTGAAGATGGAGGAAAGGTGGATATTGGAGAAGCGAATAAGATATCTACATTAAGGGAGTCATTTTAGGACTGGCAAAATAGTTGGCTCTAGAGGGGATCCCAGGTGTCCACGGGGATGTCCTCAGGTAGGTCCTTGGGCAGCAGAGGAGAGGGTGCCTGAACTGGCCTTGTCCCATCGTCACACTGATGAATATCTTGAATATCACCATAGAAATTTCGTGCGATGGATGGAGATAGAGACAGAGACCCACATTCACATCAGAGCAATGGACTGAGCTCCCAAGGTCCAGTCAAAGAGCAGAAGGTGGGAGAAGATGAGCAAGGAAGTTAGGACCTTGAGGGGCTGGTCCACCCACTGAGACAGTGTGCCTGAACTAGTGAGAGTGCACCAAATCCAGCTGGACTGGGACTGAATGAGCATATGATCAAACTGGACTCTGAATGTGGCTGCCAATGCGGGCAGAATGAGAAGCCATCAACAATGACACTGGGACCTACCCCTTTTGCATGTATTATCTTTTTGGGAACCTAGTCTATTTGGATGCACACCTTCCTGGGCCGGGATGGAGAGGGGAGGGCCTTGGGCTTCCCACAGGGCGGGGTACCATGCCCTCTTTCCAGCAAACAGGGGGAGGGAGGGAGTAGGGGGGGAGTGGGAGGGGACTGGGGGAAGGGGAGTAAATGTAAATTTTTTTGAATGGAAAGAAATAACAGAATATGGGGGAAAAAATAAAGAAGATCGGGCCCCACAGCAACAACTCCACCTACTTGAGATAGCATCATGATGCTGACAACACTACTATAAGACCACTTTTTTAGGTACCAGCTGCTGAAATGGTGCACCTTCTCGTGACATTCTGGCCAGAACTCCAAATAAGAACCTTGAAGAAAAAAAAAACAACAACAACAAAAACAGAACAAAAATACCCTATTGTCTGCTCAGAAATTGTTCGCAACTATACTAGACAGTAATTTTGAAACTTAACCATCACTTTATTTTGCAGGATCCCATTAAGAGAACATTACCCCCATGACAGCAGGAAACAATTCTAGAAGACAATGCCCCCTATCCCAAAAAATGTTTGCCCATAGGGTTAGGAACACTGTTTAGTGGTTGTTGATTATTACTTGTATTAGATAGAGGGTTGGGGTGAGAACTATGCTTCTTCAAAAAAGGGGGGGAATAGTAATGGGTAATAGAGTGAATACTTGTGAGCTATTATTCATGAATAATTTACATTAGTATAGTTTTTGTATATTGATACAAGTTCAAATTATATTTGTTATTTTTGTTTACATTATTTGTACACCTATGCAAAGTTATTCTGTCAGATTGTATATATGCATATTTTTACCTCTATTTAGAACATTTTGTATATTGATACAACGTTTAGGATATATTTTCATATTTCATTATTACTCCTACCTCTGATCAAGATACGTATAGACTGTTTACATTTTGAAGTCATTATCTTCATTTGTTGCACATTTGTTTACAGATTATTTAATATTCTGACATGAAATTTTAGTCTTTAAGTTATACAGGTATTAATTATTATAGTTCCATAGTTGTTCATGTTTATTGTACATATAGTCTGATCAATTAGTTTCTTTAGATACAGAGAGATTGTATTCTGTCTAGATAGGTAATTTTCAACCACTTCAAGGATTTGTGAAATGTGGCCTTTAAATAACTTAGGGTTTTGTTGACATGAGACATGATTGCTTCTGATAGCACCAATCTATTCCCAAGAGAATGTTGAGCACCGAAGACACTCCACTTTGAACTTGTTTTCTTCTTGGCAAAACTGGCTTTTGGGCAAGGAACTGACAATGCTTCAACCACTGACAAGTTACATGATATCTGGAAAGGGATAAGCAGCACTGTCAAATCTTGCCAAGACAGGGTAAGACGATTTTGAAAATTTTCCTGCCTCTGAAAATGGTCTGTCAGTTATGCTAGGCCTTAGCCAAAGTTGGTTGCTTCAACGTTGCAAAATGAGACTTTGGGTGATTGCTCAGGTAGCTAATTGCCTCTGTCATATATTGCTCACATCAGAAGCTACTTGATTGTACTTCCTGCCTGCTCAAGTAATATTATCTCCCTTCTCAGGCCTTCCATGGGGTTGAAGATTAGATAGTCATAGTTACTTTACTCTTATGATCTAGCCAAGGCATTTCCTATAAAAGACTTAGAAGCCATAGGATAGAATGTTTATTAAAACATTTAGCATATGTTCCTTGCTTAATATTGTTTATGCTCGTTGTAATTCTAATTATACTTGATATCTCTTCCTAGTGTATATAGTTTTGTATTGGGTTTGGAACTCTCTTATTTAAACAAAAGGGGGAGGTGCTGCGGGAGCACATTCTGCTCCTTCAGCCAATAGCCTTTAAGATAGCACCCCACTTGGGCATGGTCTCTTATACTGTAAAAGCAGCAGTAACTGTACACCTCCTCTCTTGCTTCCAGCTCCTGGTTCCGGCTGCTGGACTCTGTTCCTGTTTGTGTAGAGGACTGTTGTCTAGGACAATGATCTGTAAGTTTTCCCCTTAAATAAATAACCTTTTTATTATTCATAATTCTGAACAGGTGTGGGATTTTTTGTGACTTACATCATCAACAAGTAGGAGATCCTCACCTTATTCTTTTTCTTTTTCTTAAATTCCCATATTCCATTTCCCTGCTAGGGGAGCTGCCTATAAGCTCCAGCACTTGCTTATTGAGCCAGTGTTTCCTGATATGGTCAGTGGGAATAAAAAACAGACCAGGTTTGCATGAAACCAGCAAGTCTGAGACTAAGAAAAGTTTATTCCAAGCCACCAGACTTTTTATATGTTCATCAAAACAGAATATAATGGTGGTCACAGGAATACAATATTGGTCACAAACTTGGGGAATTGACAATATTGATATCTAAGATTAATTTGTTGGCTATGTTTCTATGCAATTCACTGACTCCTGGGTACACAGAGAAACACAGGTGGCCTAAACCCTTCAATATCTGAGGGACCACCTCTGTTTCCAAAGACATGAAAGGTACACAGTGCTGCAGGAGCATGGACTCAAAGGTGAGAGACCTATGACACGTGCCTCTCGAAGTAGCCTGACCAGGCCTACTCTATGATTCCTTGCAGAAGTTAAAAGTTGTTATCACAGCAGTGAAATGAGGCAAGGCCAGAAATTCCTTTGGTAACTGGAGTATTGCTGGGAGGAGGGAACAAAAATCAATCATTTTATTTTCACTATTATCTTTGTGAATGTTCATTGTACATGAAACAATGTCACAATAGGGCTTTTTATATAAGAATATATTTCACTGAGTCTATTTCTCTCATATTCTTCAGCTACCCTTTCTTTGCCCCTTCTGCTGGTCTACACTGTTCAACTGAACAATTTGGTTGTGTTCTTAAGCTACAGATACACACTAAGGAATTTACATATCTATATAACTCCTGTGAACAATGAACAGGAAAAGCATATGTGTGACTGGTTTTTTGTCACTTCATTCTTTCTTTATTTCTGCATTATTTTCTATTTCTTTTTTTGAGATATGGTCTCTCTATATAGCTCTAGATATCCTGGAACACAATACATAGAATAGGTTGACTGTTACTCAAAGTTGTGCCTGCCTTGACTCCTCAATTCTTTGAAGAGTCATGTGCCACCAAACCAGTCTTTTAAGTGTTTTATCCATGACTGACCTTATTTACATAATCATAATTCTCTGTTTGTATCCATTTTCTTACAAGCAACATTGTCCTAGTTAGTGGTTGAAAAGAAATGCATAGAGAATATATTTAAAATGCTGTATGTTTGTCTTTTTTGGTTTCAGGCAATTAATGGCTGTGTAAAAAGAATTTTGAAGTGTTTCTGCTTGATGGAGGGAAATCATGCCTGGTGCTGGAACCCAGAACTAGTGAGGTCATGGATCTTAGAGGAGAATCTGCTACTGTCAATTTGCTAACACAGCATAAATCCTAAACACATTCTAAATGTTTATGCTCACTCCCAGAGATTAGTATAGTTCTCACCCCTCATCTAAGAAATGTGACCTAGAACACACGGTGACCATTGTAGAGAACTACAAAAGAGCAGAATGCTATAACCACTAACTTTGTTTTGCAAGCACAATCCAATACATCTATATACAACAACTGCACCTAGGTCTTGAATATCATAGTGTAAAAGAGGTTTTAAAGATTGCAACAGCCAGGAAGATGAAAGTTTGCTATGAGATTGTCTGTCCTACAGAGAGGTTATACCCATGAAGTGGATATCATCAATGTAATTTTATAAACAAGACCTGAAAAGAGATGATATTGATAGACATGCTAAAATTAATAGGATGGATCTGATGCAACCTCAACCTTTGAGAAAGAAGTACAGTCAACCATGGGTTGTTAATTTTGGGAGAAATAGTCTTCCCCAAGAAAGAGCCTCCTAATATGTAATCCAATAACAAAAGATCAACATTGAAATCTTATATGTATAAGTACCACTATATTGACTAAACAGGTTGTGTTTATATACTTAAGACTCTCTCTGTGTGTGTGTGTGTGTGTGTGTGTGTGTGTAAACAATTAAAGGAACAGAGGCCATAGAAATGAGAAAACTTGTGAGGTGCCCATTGGAAGAGTTGAAGGGAGGAAAGAGAAGGAGGAAAATGATGTAGGTATAGTTAAATTTCAAAAATTCAAAAAATAAATTTGAAATGTTTATTTCACCAAAAAGTGCACACATTTCATGTTTCTCAGAATATTTTTATGCCTACATTATTAAATGCATTGTACCACATTTTACTAAGTGTTCTAATAATCTCCTTGCTAATTGTAATGTTATGCATTTCTTTGACTCCTACTTCATTAAAAATTCAAATCTCAGATTTAACTCAAACTGTTTCTCTGTTGACTACACAAAAATGGGGCATATTACACACTTGAATATTGAGAAATAAATTGAGCACAGCCAAAAACAATGTTAAAACCCTGTAATATGTATCCTTATATAGATTCTAAATGGTAAGACCCTATTGCTGATGATACCTTATACTTGAGTCATACACCATCAAGAAAAAAACTTTTGATCACCTGGAAGCTTCATCCCTTCTGAATAGTTTTCATAATGCTGGATGTAATCATAAATGTTACCGAGGTATGAAGCCTGATATCTATAACAACAGTAATCTTAGTGAAATAGTGTCATGAACGTCATGGAAGTTGCCAACCACTTGATGATTGAGTTGAAAGCCCCCTTCCCAAGATGGAGCCCATACCTGGCACCAATACCAGGTACAAGACTATGTGTCTGAAGAGTATCAAGACCCTCTTGACGAACTTAATATTATTGTTCTGATAAATGAACATAGTAACAATCCCCTAAGCTCTTATCTTTATGCCAATTTATTAGTACAGTTCTCAACCCTTATTACAGAATATTCATTTTTCACTATATGTTGATTACTACAGAGGTACAAAATCATTCAAGATGCTGAGAATAAGAGACTCCAGATAGCGCAGCTAAATTAGAACATTTATATCACAGCTCTTCCTCCCACAAATTAGGGATCATCAGGGAAGAAGAGGCAGAAAGAATGTTAGAACCATTCTAATGGCTGATTATTCTAAAGAAACAGGTTTTGTACAGACAGAACTGTGTACTTGCACTGTGAACTCATATGTTATGGCAGCATGAACAAAACGTGGTAACAATCAAGCTAGACAAAATTCCAGAAAATTAAAAAATGTCAGGATGCCCCACTAATAGATGAAGAGTTATTGAGAGCAGAAGATTTCTGGGAGAGGATGTCAGAATACTTTGAGGATTTGAACTTTGAGATGATAGCCATGCTTCCATAGATACCCTGTGCTAGGCATAAGGAGCATCAATAAGTACACTAAGTGGCTGTTTTTCTTTGTTTTGCCTTTATAAACACATAAAATTTGCAGGGAATAATGGTAGGGGGAGACTTGGCAAGGAGATAATGGGAGTGGGTTTGACTACAAGCATATATATGTATGAAAAACTCAAGGAAACATTAGTAGGAAATTCTCTAGCCCTTTTCAAATGAACCAAGTTTATTTGTATGGGCAGCAGTCAGAGAGTCCTATATCCAATGAGGCATAGAGACCTCTTCAATTTGTTCTGAATCTGATCTCAAAGTTTCTAGAAACTTCCACTTGACACCCAGTCATGTTTCAGGGATTATGAGAACTTAACTGTTCTTCAAAACACCTTGGTTCATTGGAGATAATCATGAGAAACGCTTAAGTGTGTTTTTAATTAGCAACCGAAAAAAGTTTTGAAAGAAAAGACTTAGCAAGTAGCTAATAGGGTGTGGGCTTGACTAAAAGAATGTTCATGTATGAAACTTAGATACATTAAGTAGAAAATGTTCTAAAACTTTGTTTAAAAATTATATTTATTTGTATGGGAAGCAGTCAAAGAAACTTAGATCCAGTGAGGCATGGAGTCTTCTGTAGATTCGTCCTGAATCTGAACTCAAAGTTCAGTTACCCTTCAAGGATCAGGAAAATGTACTGCCTCTTCAAAACACCTTATGTCATTAGAGTATTCACAAGAAACTCATAAGTATGTCTTTAATTAGCAACTGGAAAAATGTTCATGAATAATTTTGTCTCCCAAAACCACACTGCCAGTGCCAATGCAGGTGACATGAAAATTGTTATTCTGAAGGGAGGTGAGGTCACAGAGTCTCAAACCTTTATCTCAGGTTTGAGCTGCCTTCCTCCCTCACAGTGCTGGTTATTACAATGTCAGAATCTGCACACTGAGTCTACCACACTGCAGAGATTGGAAGCCATGTGAGTACACTACATTGCAGAGGGTGCTACAGAGACAGCAATGAAGAAGCCTAGGTAAGTTGTCATGTCTGATAATGGGAAACTGGAGTAGAAACAGATCTGTGTAACAGGGAAGAAAAGTACAAGAACTATTACATAGTAAAGAGGTTAGTGAGAGAGACCTAAGTGTTCCTAACCTTATGCCAGTCCCTATTGGTTCCTGCTGGAATGTAAGCCCCTCACTGAGGGAGAATGGAGGTCACTCTAGGGAAACAAAGCCCATCTGGCTGTGGTAATAAGTCAATGTGATAGTTTTTCTTACCTCACAGGATGTGTAGACTAACCTTGTGGGTATTGTTATTACTATAGGTGAACATAGTGAACTTACCAGGGTTTCACACCCACACTTAACATAAGAATGGAAATATAAGAAGAAAACAACCATATGAAACTGCATGATGTGAATCTGATTCTGGCGTAAAATGCATTCTTATGTAAGAGTACATTTATGAGTTATAATTGCAATAACTATGTCAGCATTGACTGACCCCTGGTAAAGTGACTGTTTGGAACTTCCATTTTCAAATTGGGAAGATAACACCAGTATGAGTATCAGGCAATGACAGGCAGGTCCAAATGTGCTTGAGTTACCTCTTCTGCTTTAGTCATACTCAGATGTTAGACATAACGTCATGCCATGCTTTCCCACAGTTTATAGTTGTTGTTAAAGTAACACAGAGCCCTGCGCATGGGAGTTCAGGGCTCTACCACTCACCTCATTTGTATTCACATTTAGATCTCTATTTCAGTTTGGACAATGTTTAAGGTTTGACAATTTCAGATTTCTTTGTAGGTATCACATATGCATCTCCTCTTTAGAGTGAGGTATAAATGATAATATAATCAGTTCATCAACATAAGAAGTAGCAGGAATATACAGAATTTTAAATTAAATAGTTTTGTCACTTAATTCTCTTCTCATGCACATGTAATTTATGTTGCATTTTCTACAGAGTAATGGGATTAGTAATTCATCTGTAGTTTCAACTCTAGGCCTTATCCCCTCAGTGCTAACAATGCATATTTCTGGCGGCATCATAAACATCTGGTCCACCTTGGGCCTGTGAAATGATACTGGAAGATGAAACAACTTTCTGCTCACATCAGAACACACTTAGAATAATGAATTTTAGTAAAATATTGAAAGTCTTATTTGAACTTGTCATTTTTCTGTTGAAATGAGTCTTTATGAAAAAATGAAAATTTATGTTTAAAAAGATTTTAGTATCTATTTTTATTTTGTGTGCATGAATGTTTTGCCTGCATGTACACATACGCACTATGAGAATGCATTGCCTGCAGAGGACAGAAGAGGGTTGTGAACCCATGGGAACCAGACTTACAGGCAGTTTTAGCCACCATATGGATGTTGGGAAACAAACCCAGGTCCTTTGCAACAGCAGCAAGTGTTCTTTACCACAGAGCCATCTCTCTATTCCCCACAAATGAAAGCTTTCTATAGCCAAAGCATACAGTATAATACCATAGAAGTATATAAAACATCAAGTGGGGAACACAAACTGCATATGGACTGGAGTGTGTTTGAGAACATGTCCCATGGCTTAGTGAGCACAGACTGAGGTGACTGTGCTCGCACCAAACTAGTGATGCTCAAATCCTTTCAGGATCCACTCTGACACAAAAAGGTTTTGTATTTAAAAAGGTACTTACCCCTTGTGTTTTTATGATCTAGTCTTGAAAGAGGAAATAAAAAATGAGCAGTTACTCATAAATTTTTTTAGTTGTTGGTTATTTATACACTTATTTACTAAAAAAATACACATACCATTGCTTATGATGTTCAGCATGCAAAAGGAAGAGATTTCAGATGAAACAAACAGATGAAGCATTACCAAACAACCATGAAGTGTAAGCTGTAATCCACAGAAATGGAAAGATCTATGTATGATTATGGACATGGGGTTTTTAACATGGATCAGTGGAGGATATTAAGAAAGAAAATTGGGCAAAACTCTAGATTTGAACCGCCTACATTGGGGACTCTTCAGAACAACGAAGGAAAGAGTCTCTCGTTACAAGAATCATATGGCAACTGAAATTTAGATCAGATGGGAACAGGGTGAGTACTTTGGTAGCAGAGAAATTGAGGAATCAACCCAATAGCTCTTCTCTAGAACAAGGGTGCACATATAAGATAAATAAGTCCCTGACTGATTGGCTTTTATGAGTTACAAATGACATGTTGTCATTTCTGGCTATGTCAGTGAACAAAAAGACCTGAGAGATCACAGAAGATAGTCAGGAATAACTGAGGGAGCTGGGAACATGAGCGGGAGCTTCTGTTCACTGTGTGGAACAGGAATGTCTTCACTACTAAGGGAGGAATCAAATTATGTGACTTCGGTACATCAGTATATTGGACTCCATATCTTTGTTGATGAGACATGACCAGACAAGAAAGACTGTAGAATTTGACTGATACAGATTGATATACACACAATAAAAATAAAATATTTTAAAAGTTATGTTTTCTTTTATACATGTAACTTCTACAAAATAAAAAAAGTGAATAATTACCAGTGAGGATATTAAATTTCAGTGGATTTGACCACACAGCACCTTTGTGTGAAGAATCCTATGGTTGTGATGACAATACCCATTTCCAGGTTGGGAAAAGCGATCTCTCGGATCTGAGCACAGGATTGGCCTCAGCCTATGGTGGACAGTGGTCATTGTTTCTTTTCATTATCTTGCTACACTGACTGTAGATGGATACACAAACATGCAGTTCTCAAGCACATGGTACACATTCTTCTTGGTCATTGTCATCCAAAGACTCTCAATGGCCGTAGCAGCTCTTAGGATGAAGCATCTTGTCAATAATTGTAGTTCGTTCCATCCTCACAGGTGTGTTTGTGTAGATCCACTGGTCTCATCTTCCTCGTAATGTGCCTAATCTTTCACAGAGCACAACTCCAGGTAGGTAGGAATGTAGAAAGCTTCCAGGTATGTTAGGTTTTCACTAACCAGAAATATATTGAGAGTCCACATCTCAAAAAAAAAAAGAAACAAAACAGAGAAAAAAATAACAAAGCTTTCAAGAGCATTGTATTTTCACCTGATCTTTCTTTGAAAGTATGTATCCTAATTGTTGTCATACTTGCTATGTCTTTAATTGTGAAATGGATCATCAGAAATTGAATAAATATGTTTGTGATTCTGTTCAGACGACCTTTAAGTAAACTGAAACCTTGATCAGCATCAGTGTTCACAAATATTGAAATGGTGTTTGTTGAACTCATGGCCTCAAACTGTGATTCTATGAGTTTCATGTACAGATACCAGTTCTATTCAACTAAAAATCTTCTCTCTCTCTCTCTCTCTCTCTCTCTCTCTCTCTTTCTCTCCATTTGTTTTATTTCTTTCTTTACTTCTCTCTTCCTTCTTTCTTTCTTCTTTCCTACTTTGCCGTGATGTACTTTTTCTATTAATGAATTAAAATCATAACTACATCTCACAGTACTTTGACAAATAATGCACATCTTGGAATACAGCAGACAGAAAAACAATACTATATGGTCCTCAACAATGACTTTTAAGTAATTTAACAAAATCAGACTCCTGTTTCTTTTTTGAAGGGAGCAGACTTATTGGTATCATTAAGAGGTTAGAGCACATTTTCCTTGTGTGTAGCAGTACATTTTGAAGTTTTTGGGTTTTTTAAAATTTTTTTCCTTTTTATTAAAATAAATACCAATCCAAATTCCCACTCCCTCCCCTCCTGCCCTCCTCCCAGTCCCTCCCTCTCCCTCCACAGACCCTCCCCTCCACTTCTTCAACTCTAGGGGACTGCCATGCACCCCACCCTGTGGAAAGTCAAAGGCCCTCCCTACTACATCTAGGTTGAGCAAGGTTTATATCCAAAGAGACTAGGATCCCATGAAGCCAGTATATACAGTAGAGACACATCCCAGTGTCACTATCAGTGGCCCCTCAGTCTGTCCCTGCTGTCAACCCCCTTCAGAGGAGCTTGGTTGTTCCCATGCTCGTTCACTCCCAGCCAAGTTGGAGTTGGTGAGTTCCCATTAGTTCAAGCAAACTGTCTCAGTGGATGACCCCCTCATGGTCTTAAATTCCTTGCTCATACTCTCACTCCCTCCACTTTTCAACTGGATCTTGGGAGTTCAGTCCAGTGCTCAAGTGTGAGTCATTGCCTCTGTTCCCTATCTGTTGTTGGATGAAGGTTCTATGGTGATATTTAAGATAATCATCAGTCTGACTACAGAGTAAGGTCAGTTCAGACACCCTCTCCTCTATTGCTTAGGGTCTCAGCTGGGTTCATCTCTGTGGGTTCTTGGGCATTTTTCTTGAGCCAGGTTTCTTGCTAACTCCATAATGGCTCCCTCAATCAAGATATCTCTTTCCTTGCTCTCATATCTGTCCTTCTTACATCTTGACCATCCCATTCCCTCAAGTTCTCCTCAAGCCCCCTTCTTCCACCCCCACCTTCCACCCCCTGCTCCCAAATTTTTGTCTGCTTCCAATTTCCAGTTGGGTCTATATATGTTTTTCTTTAGGTTCACCTTATTACTTAGTTTCTCTAGGATCCTGAGCTATAGGCTTGTTGCCCTTTGTTTATGACTAGTATCCACTTATGAGTGAGTACATACCATATTCATTTTTGGGAGTCTGGGTTACTTCACTCAGGATAATGTTTTCTAATTCCGTCCAATTGCATGGAAAATTCAAGATGTCATTATTTTTTATTTCTGAGTAGTACTCTAATGTGTAGATGTGCCACACTTTCTTAATCCATTCTTCAGTTGAGGGTCATCAAGGTTGATTCCAGGTTCTGGCTATTACAAATAATGCTACTATGAACATAGTTGAACAAATGCTCATGTAGTATAATTGAGAGTCTTTTGGGTATATTCCCAAGAGTGGAATTGATGGATCCTTAGGTAGGTTGATTCCCAGTTTTCTGAGAAACTGCCACACTGAATTCAAAAGTGGTTGCACAAGTTTGCATTCCCACCAGTAATGGATGAGCATTCCCCTTGCTCCACAACCTCTCCAGCATAGGCTATCACTAGTATTTTTGATCTTAGCCATTCTGACAGGTCTAAGATGGTATCTACCTCAAAGTTATTTTGATTTGCATTTCCCTGATAGCTAAGGAAGAAGAACATGTCCTTAAGTATCTTTTGGCCATTTGAAATTCTTATGTTGAGAATTCTCTATTCAGTTCCATACACCACTTTTTAATTGGGTTATTTAGAATTTTAATGTCTAATTTCCTGAGTTCTTTATATGTTTTGGAGATCAGTTCTTTGTCTGATGCGAGGTTGGTAAAGTTTTTTCCTATTCAGTAGGCTGCCTTTTTGTCTTATTGACTATGTCCTTTGCTTTACAGAAGCTTCTCAGTTTCAGGAGGTCCCATTTACTTATTGATGCTCTTACTGTCTGTGCTACTGGGGTTTTATTTAGGAAGTGGTTTTCTGTGCCCATGCATTGGAGGTTCTTTCCCACTTTCTCCTCTATCAGGTTCAGTGTGGTAGGATTTATATTGAGGTCTTTAATCCATTTGGACTTGAGTTTTGTGCATGGTGACAGATATGGATCTATTTTCATTCTTCTACAAGTTGACATCCAGTTATGCCAGCACCATTTGTTGAAGATGCTTTCTTTTTTCCAATGTATCTTTCATGCTTCTTTGTCAAAATCAGGTGTTCAGAGGTGTGTGAATTAATATCTGGGTCTTCAATTCAACTCCATTGGTCAACATCTCTGTTTTTATGCCAATACCAAGCTGTTTTCATTACTGTAGCTCTGTAATAGAGCTTGATGTCAGGGATGGTAATACCTCCAGTGGATCCTTTGTTGTACAGAATTGTTTTGGCTATCCTGGGTTTCTTGCTTTTCCACATGAAGTTGAGTATCATTCTTTCAAGGTCTGTGAAGAATTTTGTTGGGATTTTGATGGGGATTGCATTGAATCTATAGATTGCCTTTGGTAATATTGCCATTTTTACTATGTTGATCCTTCCTATCCAGAAACATGGGAGATCTTTCCATTTTTTTGATATCTTCCGCCATTTCTTTCTTCAAAGACATAAAGTTCTTGTCAAATAGGTCTTTCATGTCCTTTGTTAGTGTTACCCCAAGATATTTTATGTGATTTTTGGCAATTGTGAAAGGTGATATTTCTCTTATTTCCCTCTAAGCTTCTTTATCCTTTCTGTATAGGAAGGCTACTTTTTTGAGTTGCTCTTGTATCCTGCCACTTCACTGAAGGTATTTATCAGCTGTAGGAGTTCTCTGGTAAGGTTTTTGGGGTCACTTATATACACTATCATGTCATCTGAAAATAACAAAAGTTTAACTTCTTCCTTTCCAATTTGAATCCCCTTGATCTCCTTATGTTGTCTTATTGCTGTTGCTAGAACTTTAAGAACTATGTTGAAGATATATGGAGAAAGTGGACAGCCTTGTCTTGTTCCTGATTTTAGTGTAATGGCTTTGAGTTTTTCTCCATTTAATTCAATGTTAGCTGTCAGCTTGCTGTATATTGCTTTTATTATCTTTAGATATGATCCTTGTATCCCTAATTTCTCCAAGACCTTTATCATGAAGGAGTATTGAATTTTGTCAAATGCTTTTTCTGCATTAAATGAAATGATCATATTTTTTTTCTTTCAGTTTATTTATATGGTGGATTACATTGATTGATTATTGTATGTTGAACCAGCCCTGCCTCTCTGGGATGAAGCCTACTTGGTCATGATGGATGATTTTTTTTTCCTCTTAGCACTGCTTTCATAGTGTCCCATAGGTTCGTGTATGTTGTGTCTTTATTTTTGTTGAATTCAAGGAAGACTTTAATTTCTTTCTTATTTCTTTCTTCACCCAGGAGTGGTTCAGTAGTTGACTGTTCAGTCTCCATGAGTTTGTAGGCTTTCTGGGAGGAGTATTGTTGTTGAACTCTAACTTTACTCCATGATGATCTGGTAAGACACAGTGGATTACTCCAGGTTTTGGTATCTGTGGGTGTTTGTTTTATTACCGAGAATATGATCAATTTTAGAGAAGGTTCCATGAGGTGCTGAGAAGAAAGTATTTTCTTTTTTGTTTGGGTGGAATGTTCTATAGACGTCTGTTAAGTCCATTTGATTTATTACATCTGTTCTCTTTTTTCTCTGTTAAGCTTCTGTCTGTTTGACCTGTCCATTGTTGAGAGTGGAGTGTTGAAATCTCCTCCTATTAGTGTGTGGGGTTTGATGTGCGATTCAAGTTTCAGTAATGTTTCTTTTACATATGTGGGTGCTCTTGAATTAGGGGCATAGATATTCAGGATTGAGACTTCATCTTGGTGAATTGTTCCTGTTATGAGTATATAATGTCCTTCTCCATCTCTTCTGATTGATTTTAGTTTGAAATCAATTTTGTTAGATATTAGGATAGCCACACCCACTTGTTTCTTAGGTCCATTTGATTGGAAAGCCTGTTCCCAACTCTTTACTCTGAGGTAGTGTCTGTCTTTGAGGTTGAGGTGTGTTTTTTGTAAACAGCAGAATGCTGGATCTTGTTTATGTATCCATTCTCTTAGCCTGTGTCTATTTAAAGGTGAATTGAGACCACTGATATTAAGTGATATTAATGACCACTGGTTGTTAGCTCTGGTTATCTTTCGGTAGTAGTGTTTGTGTGTTTCCCTTCTTTGGGTTATGCTGGTGGGGGGTTATCAGATGCCTGTGTTATTGTGGGTGTGGTTAGCTTCCTTGGGTTGTGGCTTTCCTTCTAGTACTTTCTGTAAGGCTGGGTTTGTGGATACGTATTGTTTAAATCTGTTTTTGTCATTGAATATCTTGTTTTCTCCATCAATGGTGAATGAAAGCTTTGCTGGGTATAGTAGTCTGGGCTTGCATCCATGGTCTCTTAGTGTCTGCAGCACATCTATCCAGGACCTTCTGGCTTTCATGGTTTCCATTGAGAAGTCAGGTGTAATTCTGATAGGTTTTCCTTTATATGTTACTTGACCTTTTACTTTTGCAGCTTTTAATATTCTTTCTTTGTTCTGTATGTTTTGTGTTTTGATTATTATATGGCGAGGGGATTTTTTTTTGATCCAGCCTATTTGATGTTCTGTAAGCTTCTTGTACCTTCATAGGTATATCCTTATTTAGGTTGGGAAAGTTTTCTTCTAGAATTTTGTTGAATTTATTTTCTGTTCCTTTGAGCTGTAATTCTTCTCCTTTTTCTACCCCTATTATTCTCAGGTTTGGTCTTTTCATGGTGTCCCAGATTTCTTGAATGTCTTGTGTTAAGAATTTGTTGGATTTAGTGTTTTCTTTGACCAAAGAGTCTATTTCCTCAATAGAATCTTCAGCACCTGAGATTCCTTTTTCTATCTCTTGTATTCTGTTTGTTATACTTGTCTTTGTAGTTCCTGTTCTTTTACCCAGATTTTCCATTCCAGAGTTCCCTCGGTTTGTGTTTTCTTTATTGCCTCTATTTCAATGTTCAAGTCTTGAAATGTTTCCTTCGCCTGTTTGTTTGTTTGTTTTATCTTGTTTTTCATGGGTTTCTTTGAGGGATTTTTTCATTTCTTCCAGCTTTTTGTTAGTCTTCTCCTCCATTTCTTTAAGGGAGTTTTTCACTTCCTCTTTAAAGGACTCTATCGTTTTCACTAAGTAATGTTTAAAGTCATTTTCTTCTATATCTTCTGGGTTAGGATGATCAAGTCTTCCTGTTGTGTGGCCACTGGGTTCTGGTGGTACTGTGTTGCTTTTTAGGATGATGGAGGAGTTCTTGCATTGGCACCTTCCCATCTCTTCCTTCAACTCTTATGTCTCTTATGTCCACCAAGTATTGGTCTCCATGGAGCTCACAGGGAACCATGCATTGGGGGCAGCGTAGATGGCTGTCTAGCAGCCCAGCTCCCTGCTGGCTGCTAGGAATGTGGAAGGCACCTGGGGGAGGGGGACCCCCTGGCCTTTCTCCCACGTGGAGGTTTTAGGGAGTTGGGGGTCCAGGGTCCCAGGGCCACTGATGTCTCACCTCTTATGTCCAGCAAGTATTGGTCTCCACAAAGCTCGCCAGGAACGACATGTTGGGAGCGGGATAGATGGCTGTCTAGCCGAAGTTTTTGTTAATGTGATAATTAACCTTATACTCCATCTATTGATCTTTTCTTGAAGTATCATTAAAGATTAACTTACCATGGTTTCATGCCCAAAGTGGACATAAAAGTGGAAATATAAGAAACACACAACCCTGGGAAGGTATAGGATGTGAGTATGTTTCTGAAGTAATAAAACATTCTTATGTGGAACCTCATTTCTCATGATTATAGAGGCAGTGGTAACTTTGTCTGTACTGAAGAGCCAGTAGTAAAATGGTTCGAAAACTCTTCCTCTTGAACTTGTAAAGGTAACATGGAATGGAAGGTAGAGTAGAGTATAATTTTTGGGCAGTGACAAACAGAACCATATGTGTCCTGTGTTTTCTATCTCTCCTGGATTAGTCTTACTATGAAGTTAAGAAGAACCAGATCCCATGCCTCCCCTCAGTGTTTATTATTGTAGCCAATAGAACACAGGGCCTTGTGCTTTGCAGGCCTTAAATATACCACTCAGCTACTTTATATCCTCACTGGTGCTGTACCTTCTTGAACAATAATTAAGGTTTCACATTATTCTGATTATTCTTTATAGTCTCATGAGTACCACATCTATTTTAATGCATCATGAATTTCATTATAATAGATAAATCAATATAAGTATTCTCATATAAGTCAGTTGTGATGGTAAATACTTGTAATCTCATCATTTATGAAGCAGAGGTAGGCAGGTCTCTGTTAGCTTGAAGTCAACATCTCTACATAGTGAGTTCCAAGATAGCCAGAGCTACATAGTGACACCATGACTTAAAAACAAGAACAACAAAATGTTTGCAAATATATACAGAATTCTAAGTCAATTATTGCACTCACTTAATATTCTTCTCATGTTGTTATTTTTAATCACATGTTG
Source organism: Ondatra zibethicus (assembly GCA_004026605.1). Taxonomy (NCBI): domain Eukaryota; kingdom Metazoa; phylum Chordata; class Mammalia; order Rodentia; family Cricetidae; genus Ondatra; species Ondatra zibethicus. Next base: position 35,883 of record PVIU01015970.1, read on the forward strand.
ATATTCAATGTTGCATTTTTACATATTAGTAGTGGTAGTAATTCATTGGTAGTTACCACTATATGCTTTATCTTTGCAATAGTAGGAATGCATATTTCTGGTGGAATCATATACACCGTACTTGTGAAATTAAACTGGGAAAAACTTTCTATCATGTCAAACCTCTTAGGACACTGTTTTCTATTACAATCTTGAAATTTTTATATGCACTTGGGTTTTCCCTGTGGAGTGAATGTTTATGTGGAAATGAATCCTTATTTTTAAAAAGATATGTTATTATCTATTGTATTTTGTGTGGATGAATGTTTTGCTGCATATTTAAGTGTGCACTATGGGAATTCAGTGCCTGCAGTTCCCATAGAGAAGGTTAATACCCACTGGAACTGGAGTTTCAGGTAATACTGAGACACCAAGTAGGTGCTGGGAATCACAAGAGCACCACATGTTCTTTACCACTGATCCATCTCTACAGTGCCCTCAAATGAAAACTTACAGCAGAAAGCAGACAGCTACATAGCAACAACGTGTAAAGTGTCATGTGGAGAACACAGATCACATATAAGAAGCAAATGTGTTTGAGAACATCTGTCATTGCTTTGTGATCACACACTGAAGTGACAGTTTGTGTCACACTATCCATGTCATGACCTTCCTGTATCTGCTTTACCTCTAAACAGCTTTGGGATTTAAAGAGTCATTTATCCTCAGAATTTCTAAGGTCAGATCGTGAGAATGTCCATATCATACAGTTTTAAATTCAAGGAATGGAATCAAACAGTAGAGTTGTGACTCATAAATTGTCACTGCTATCTGCCATATATGCACTTAACTCATAAAAATTTTATTTGCCATTATACCCTCAATTCTTAACGAATAAAACTAAGTGAATATTTAATAGTGAGACTATTGAATTTCACTGGATTTGACCCATACTTTGTTTGCCTTTGTGTGCAGAATACTATGGCTGTGAAGACAAATATTCATTACCAGAATTGAACAGAGTGACCTCAGAGATCTGACACTGAAATTTTTAATTCTCAAAGATGTGGTACAGATATTTCTTAGTGATTTTCATTAAAGTAGTCTTCAGGGCCACAGCATGTCTTAAAATGAAGCATCTTGTTGATACTTGTAATTTTTCTATCCTCACAGAGGCATATAAACTCTATTTAACCCTCTTATGGGTCCCATTCTAGTTTCCTGGGCTAAAAATACATTCATCATCCCATATAAACACACATTTCTGACACATATATATAAAAAACAACATTGAGACAGAATTATGCTAGTGTTACTTTGGGGTTTGTCTTACCTCCTTAATAGACTACTTTCTATATTCTGCTGTAGCACTCGCCTAGGGTGTTCTCCAGTATCAGTGCATGGAGAAGTAGAGACTGATAGTATTTGGTAGTTCCTAAGGTCTCAGATCATGTTCTTACTTTGTTTTAATTTATTCAGATCCCAAGATTCATAGCCAATTTTCTTCAAGTTATTGGTTACTCGGCTGTCATTGCATGGCTGATGATTGCATGGAACAATGGTGCATTTCCTGGGCCAGCATGGTTCATCCTGGTACTGATACACAGCTGCTTCTGCCTACTTCTTCAAGGGGATCTCACCTGCTTCAGAGGATTTCAGACACCCTCTCCTGCAGGATTGGATCATGGTGTGCTGACAGTGTACTCTCACTTTACTGCACTGCTGGACTCTCTAATCCAATGCCTTTTTTCCTATAATTTCCACTATAAGCCTAAGGAATGGTGCATTGATTATCCCAGACAAAGTTTTAATAGAGACCCTAAACATTTCTTCAGTAGCTGTCATTCAGCAGATACCATTCTCCTCGCCACTTCTGCTAGCACATTTTGCCTTATTTTATATGATTGTTCAATCTATGAGATTTCCTCATACCAGATATCCCCTTCTCTCCAAAAGCTCTGATAAGTGTGCACACATGTATGTATCTATGTGGTATGATTTTCATAAAGCTATGTCTTAACATGATATAAGTTGTCAGTTCAACCATCATTCTAATAAATTTGTGCTTTTAATACTTTTCCTATATAAGACTGTGACAGGGTAAAGACCCAAAGTCCACTCATCATGACAAAATTTTAAATTGAGTGTCTGTTTTAAGTGGACTTGGTTACTACTTTGAGAGAAACATTACCCACAGTGCTGTCTCAAATTCATTTTTACAGGAAGCTTTTAAGGGCAAACATGATAGAACAAGTATATCCTGGTTGGCAGTTTGCAAGGGTGGGCAGGGAGAAAAGCAATCAAACAGGTTAAGAGAAGCTAAAAATAAGAAGCTATTTGGGGTGTTTTGACTCCCCGTTTCTAGAACCAGGTTGGGTACATTTCCAAGAGAGAGACTCTTCATGGAGGGAGTAGAAAAGGGAGAGTTAATTTCAGGTTAAACAAAAGTTGTCTCGACCTGAGACATGATGAAGGGTCATTTGCAATGTAACAAGGCCATGGGTATATTCTCAGAGGCATCATAAATTTCTTCTTCCATATCTTATTTTTAGATAAGATATACAAAGAATTGATATATGTAATTTTCTGGACATTACTTGAGTTTTTTTCTTTAACACCATGACTGGAAAATATTATATTCTGGAAGTGTTGCATTATATTTGTTTGTTTGGCCAGTCAATTTCCATTGTTTCTCAAGGGCCAATGTCAAGCTTGATCATTATGTACATTCATTATTATGTACATTCTAATGTATTGTTCATCCTCACAGTATCATATATAGAAAGGAACTACTACTGTCAAACTTTTGAGGATGAGGCCTTTCTAAGTGGTAAGGGCTGGCCTTGAATGCCTAAGCTTAAAATACCTTGTGTTTCATTCTTTCAGTAGCCACATGAAATAAAGGCTTTTCCTCTACTGCAGGCTGCAAATATTTGTCAGTAGTTATTTGGTCAGAAGAATAGTGGGGCCATATTCTAAAGGAAATTGTGCCAAGTCACAGAATGGACTTCTGGAATCTGGCAATCAGCATTATTTTCTTATCACAAACCACAACTGGAATCCTGGGAAATTTCTCTCTAATTTTCTACTATCTAGTCCTTTACTGCAAAGAATACACATTAAAGTCCATAGATTTGATTCTGATGAATGTAATGGCAGCCAATGCCTTGATCATTCTCTCTGCAGGAGTGCCCCAAACAATGGCAGTTTGGGGATTTAAGCAATTCTTGAATGATTTTGGATGCAAGCTCCTATTGTATATTCAGGGATGTGGTAGGAGTGTGTCCATTGGCACCATCTGCCTCTTGAGTGTTTTTCACGCCTTGACCATTTGCCCTAGGAAATCCTGCTGGAGGGATCATAAAGTCAAAGCTGAGAAGTACATTGGCTGCCACATTTCCCTCCTCTGGATCCTGTACATGTCCATAAATTTCATTTATTTTTCATACACAATTTTGAACAGGAACAGCAAAAATGTGTCACAAAAACGAGATTTTGGATACTGCTCCATTGTATGGAGGGATAAAATTGTTGATTCACTCTATGCAGCATTGGTGGTTTGCCCTGAAGTCTTTCTTTCTGTGCTCATGGCCTGGTCCAGTGGCTCCATGATTGTCGTTCTGTACAGACACAAGCAGAGGGTTCAACACATCCGCAGCTCTCATGGTTCCAGTAGAAACTCCCCTGAGTCCAGAGTCACCCAGAACATTCTGATCCTAGTCTCTAACTTTTTAGTTTTTTATACTCTCTCCTCCTTCTTAAGAGGTTGCATTGCTCTTTTAAATAATCACAATTGGTGGTTGGTGAACATAAATCGCCTGACTTCTCTGTGTTTTCCATCTTTCGGACCCCTTATTCTCATGAATCATTACTCCATTGTGTCCAGACTTAATTTGGTCTGGAAAAGGAAGAAAAATTATTCAATCTCATTTTAGCATTGGAAATGATATGTTTTTCTTGGTATCCAGTTGTTTACTGACCTGTCACACTCCAAATGTCAATACAGAAAGTTAAGCAGGTAGCACTTTGTCTTTTTAAGATTAGCTGAAATGAATATGGGAGCTTTGTCAGCTGGTTGAATCAGCAGCCTTCATGAGCTCTTCATATTGTTTGAGGCCCACTGTACTCTTCAACTTGAATCTGTGAGAGTCTACCCTCTGATCACCTGATGTGCAAAGGACCCAGGAAAAAGCTCTCAATAAAAATGCCCTTCTTGTGACTTTCATTCTGTCAGTGGATCTTGAGTGATTGGTGGTTTCACAGACAGCTATGTGTTCTGCATTCTATCTTCAAGGAAAACTGAAATAGTTCCTGGCAATGAACTTGTTCCTCAGGAGACCATGGTCATAATAGAACTATTCTAGCTTGTTCCAATACCTGAAAATAAATAGGCTTAATACCTTCCACCTCACACAAAAATTAATTAAAATGAATGATGGGTTTGGTGTCATTCTGAATTTTGCTTCCTAGTATTTTATTGAGAATTTTAGCATTATCAGGGATACTCACTTGTACATTTCCTTTGCTGCTGCTCTGTCTTTATCTGGTTTGGTATCAGTGTTATGCTGACTTCATGAAAGAATTTGAAAAACTTTAATATGGTCATTTTGGAAATTAGTTTTAGGTTCTCTCAAAAATGAAAAATGGAACTACTATTTGACCCAGGTATTCCACTCCTGGGTTTATACCCAGAGAATTCCTTATCATACCTTAGAAGTACTTCAATATCCATTTTCATTTATGCTCTACTTATTATAACAAAGAAATATGGCCCACCTACATAACCAAAAACAGATAAATTAATAATTAAATGTGTGTTCTTATATAAAATGGACTATTGACTAGGGTGAAAGATGAAATCATAAATGTATTGGTTAATCAATGCACTTATAACGGATAATTCTAAGCCAGATCACACAATCTCAAAATGAACAAAGATCACATGGTCTCCTTCACATGTGGATCTTATTCAGTAATGTCTATGTGTATTTATGTAAATGGGTGTAAATATAACTTCAGTATATCTTTTAGAAAGGAGACAAAGAACATAGCATTAGGTGATGAGAAAGTAAATGAATCCATGATTTATGAGAAAGGATATAAAGATAATTATTTTTCTATTTCCCACTCTGACAAGGGCACAAAAAGGTAATTGCTAGTGACAATGTAAACTCCTAAGCAAAGCTGCATGGCCTCAGCATGGCTATTTTAACTGCAGATGTTCATTGACATAGACAGAATTTTGGCCTTGGACAAGTGTTCCATGGAGAGAATAATTTCATGGTTGCTCTTTAATGCTTTTATTTCTGAGTTCATTATAATAAAGTGATTTTAGTTTTTAAAAAGGCTATCATAATTTATCCAAAGATGCAGGGATGGCCAACATATAACCATCAGTAACTGTAATGCATCATACAAAAGCACTCAAAGGTAGAAATCACTTGGTTATCATATTAGAGCCCAGAAAACCTTTGATTGTCTTTTTTGAATATTTTGTAGAAAATAGATCTGATTCCCCTATGATATATCCTGATTACACTTGAACTTCCCTTTACTCCTCCCAGTTACTTCCATGCAGATCTACTCCCTTTCTGTCATTACATGAGAACAGGATTCTAAGACATAATAGCAAACCATAACAAAATAAAATACAATAAGATTAAAGAAAACCATCACATGGGAGTTGGCCATGTCAAACCAACAAAAGGAAAACAGTCCTGAAGAAGGCACAAGAATCTGAGACCTACTCATTCACATATCAGGAATTGCATAAAAATATTAAACTGAAAGATATACTAAATATGCAGAGGACCTGGTGAAAACCTGTGAAGGTCCTGTGGTTTAGATTCAATCTCTTTTAGTTCTTAGGATCTTTGTTCAGATGACTTAGAGGGAAATGTTTCCTGGTGTCATCCATTCCCCCCGCTATAATACTCTTTATGCCTCCTCTTCCATGGGGTTTTCTGAGCTCTTAACAGATGAGTTTGATGGAGACATCCCATTGTTAAGTCTAGGTGTCAGAAAGTATTTTTCACAAAATCCAACATGCCTTCATCCTAAATGCCATGGAGTGACTAGAAATGAATGCATCATAAGTTAGCATAATAAATGCAACATAATATAAACATTACAACCAAAGATTAGAATCCAAAATCTTATAAATAAGAGTCACACAATTACTGACAATCTCCATTTATATTTAATATTCAAAGGTATCAACAAATTTTCTAAAGAGATCCATAATTGGAGAATAGCATGCAAAACACAAATCTTTAAAGACTCAAATACAATATAATTTTATTTGAGCCATATCAACAAATGGAACAGGTTCAGAGAAAGATATAGACAAGAGAAGGAAAGAAAAATAAGCATAACAAAATGAAGGGAGCTGGGTACTACAGGACAATGGTGGACATGTGTTTATAAAAAGTGCCCCAAGGAGCTCACTCTTGTGATGAGGAAAAGGGAAATCTGGTGGTCTGACCAACCCTGCAACTACTCAGGCCCAGAAGAAGCATTCATTATGTGTTGGAGCACCCCAACTCCCACCCAATCTGTGATCTGCTAGGACTGTGAACAGTCCTTCAGACCCAAAGCATGAGGATTTTTACAACACAGGGAACAGCAGCAGAATCCATAGGAGTTCTAGAGGACTAAAAGCAGACTAACGGCTTGCTGCGATGAACACTTGCATGTAAAGGTAAATGGATAAAAGTGTTTACTGCACTACTCACCTGTCAGCTGCCAGAATGAGATTGATGTTTTCTTTCTCATTGTTTTTCTTTTTTCTCTTAAATTTTATTTTATTTGAAAGGTGTTGCAAGGGCAAAGGGTGGATAAAAAGGATTGGGAATGGGAAATAAATGTGATGGAGAAGCATGATGTAAAAAACACAAAGAATAAATAAAAAGAAGGTAAAAAAAGAAAAGAAAAGAAAAAAGGAAAGGTGTCCCAAAGAAGATAACACAGACTCTATCTGTCAAGAGGATGTTATCAGTGGCACAGAGGAGTTGAATATGCTTCAGCTTAACCAGGAAAGCATTTGGAGTGGAATAAGGAGGACATAGATATTAGTTTAATATATTTGAGTTAGGAGGAAGCACAGTACAAGAGGATAGAATACATAGATTATTGAAATGGGACTGAAGGCAAGGAAGGCCACTGATAAGGAATGTGGACTAACAAAACTGTAGAGTCACTCAATGACTGGAGGAAAAAACAAACAAAAAATTGGAATAAGTCGATAAATCTCTTAAAGAAAACCAAGAAAAATAAACAGGTGACACAGACAGTTCAAGACTTGAAGACTGAAATAGAGGCAATAAAGAAAACACAAACTGGGGGAATTTTGGATATGGAAGATCTAAGGAAACAAACAGGAACTGCAAACGCAAGCATAACCAACAGAATACAGGGGGTAGAAGGAAGAATCTCAGTGTTCAAGAAACTATAAAGGAAATAGATTGATCTGTCAAAGAAAATGTTAAATACAACAAATTCTTAACATAAAACATCCAAGAATCTGGGCCATCATGAAAAGACCAAAAGTCCAACTTCAAGGCACAGAAAAATATATTCAACAAAATCATACAAGAAAACTTTCCCAACCCAAACAAGGATATCCCTTTGAAAGTACAAGAAGCTTACAGAATACCAAATAGGCTGGACCAAATAAAAGCCTTGCCATATAATAATAAAAATGCAAATCATAGAAAAGAATATTAAGAGCTGCAAAGAAAATGGCCAAATAACATATAAAGGCAGACCTATCAGAATTATACCAAACTTCTTAATGAAAACCATGAAAGCCAGAATGTCCTGGACAGCTGTGCTGCAGATATGAAGAGGCCACGGATGCAAGCCCAGATGACTACACCCAGCAAAGCTATCAATTACCATCAATGGAGAAAACAAGATAGTCCATGACAAAACCAGATTTAAACAACACCTGTCCACAAACCCAGCACTATAGAAAGTAATAGAAGGAAAACTTCAAGCCAAGGAAGCTAACTGAACCCACAAAACACAGGCAACAGATAACCTCACATCAGGAAACCCCAAAGAAGGGAAACACAAAAACACTACCACTGAAAAATAACATGAATTAATAATCACTGGTCATTAATATCTCTTATCATCAATGGACTCAATTCACCTATACGAAAACACAAGCTAAGAGAATGAATATGTAAGCAGGATCCATCCTTCTGCTGTATACAAGAAACACATCTCAACCTCAAAGACAGGCATTACCTCAGAGTAAAGGGTTAGGAAAAGATTTTCCAATCATATTGACCTAAGAAACAAGTAGATGTAGCTATTCTAATATCTAACTAAATAGACTTCAACCTAAAATCAATCAGAAGAGACAGAGAAGGACACTTCATACTCATCACAGAAAAAAATTCAGCAAGATGAAGTCTCAATCCTGAACATCTATGCCCCAAATGAAAGAACACACTCATATGTAAAAGAAACATTGTAAAAACATAATCACACACCAAACCACACACTAATAGTAGGAGATTTCAACATTCCACTCTTGCCAATCGACAGGTCAACCAGACAGAAACTTAACAGACAAATAAGAGAACTAACAGATGTTGTAACACAAATGAACTTAACAAACATCTACAGAACACTTCATCCAAACACAAAGGAATATACCTTCTTTCCAGGACCTCATGGAACCTTCTCTAAAATTGATCACATACTCAGTAACAAAGCAAACCTCAACATATTTTTAAAAAAATGGAATAACTCCCTGTATCTTATCATATTATCAGATCACCATGGTTTAAAGTTAGAATTCAACAACAACACCAATTGCAGAAAACCTACAAACTTGTGGAAATTTAATAACAGTGCTCAGTTGAATCACCCCTGGGTCAAAGAAGAAATAAAGAAAGAAATTAAAGACTTCCTAGAATTCAACGAAAAGAGGGCACAATGTAACCAAACGTATGGGACACTATGAAAGCAGTGCTATAAGGAAAGTTTCTAGCACAACACTACATGCCTACATAAAGAAAGTGGAGAAAGCTCACACTAGTGACTTAACAGCATACCTGAAATCTCTAGAACAAAAAAAGCACACTCACCCAGGAGGAGTAGATGACAGGAAATAATCAAACTAAGGGCAGACGTCAATTAAATAGAAACAAAGAAAACAATATAAAGAATCAATGAAACAAAGAGCTGGTTCTTTGAGAAAATCAAAAAGATAGACAAACCCTTATCCAAACTAATCAAAAGGTAGAAAGGGAACATCAAAATCAACAAAGTCAGAAATGAAAAAGGGACATAACAACAGACACTGAGGAAATTCAGAGAATCATTAGGTCATACTACAAAAACCTGTACTCCGCAAAATTGGAAAATGTAATAGAAGTTGACAGTTTTCTGAATAGGTATGACATACCAAAATTAAATCAAAACCAGATGAATAATTTTAATAGACCTATAACCTGTAAGGAAATAGAAGAAGTTACTGAAAGCCTCCCAACCAAAAAAGGCCAGGGATAATGGTTTTAGTGCAGAATTCTACCAGAGCTTCAAAGAAGAGCTAAGACCTATACTCCTCAAGGTGTTCCACATAAGAGAAACAAAAGGAACATTGCCAAACTCTTTTTGTGAGGCTATAGTCACCCTGATAGTGAAACCACGCAGAGACTCAACTAAGAAAGAGAAAAACAAACAAATCTCCCTCTTTAACACGGATGCAAAAATACTCAATAAAATACTGGCAAACCAAAACCAAAAAGATATCAAAAAATCATCCACCATGATCAAGTCAGCTTCATTCCAGAGATGCAGGGATGGTTCAAAATGTGAAAATCTACCAGTGTAATCCACCATATAAAAAAACTGAAAGAAAAAAACATATGATCATCTTATTAGATACTGAAAAAGCATTCAACAAAACACAACATCTGGCCCTTTCCTCGGTGGGGCTTTGGTACCCCAGCACTCTCTCTTCCTGTGCTGAGATCGGAGGCGCACACTGGTAGGGCTGTGCCC
>PVIU01015971.1:0-33024 GCA_004026605.1 Ondatra zibethicus
CCCCGGGGGCGAGCCGGGTTGGGATAAGCAGCAAAGCCAACAGAGGGGAGCCCCAAGTGGCCAGAAGGTCCCGGGGATGGGCTGGGGCCCACTCACCAGGGTCCAGATGAATCCGCGGAAGCTGGTTGGGCAAGGTTCTCGGTCCCAAAAGCAGGCCTACTGAGGGTTGCCCGCTCCTCTCTGTTCGGCTCCGTGGGACCCTAAATTTTCTTTAAGTCCCCATAAGATTATCAGTGCCCTCAACCAGGTGGAAGTAGCCTGGAATACTATGCCCACATTCCCAAAAAATGGACTATGGATATTTCTCTTTGTTTAAAAAAAAGGGGGGGGAAGTGGTGCAGGAGAATTGTCTGTATTCTGTCAATCATGATTTAAATAAACGCTGATTGGCCATTAGCCAGGATGTATAGGTTGGACAACTAAACAGGAAGTAGAGGCAGAGCAAGGAGAACAGAATTCTGGGAAGCAGGAAGCTCTCTCTCAGGATTCCTGCCAGACCACTGAAGAAGCAGGATGTGACATTCCCTGCTGAAAAAGGTACCAAGCCATGTGGCTAACATAGATAAGAATAATGGGTTAATATAAGCTACAAGAGCTAATAAGAAGCCTGAGCTAATGGGCCAATCAGTTTATAATCTTCTGGAGACCTCTGTGTGATTTTCTCTGGGACTAAATGGCTGGGGGGACCAGGCAAAAGATAAACCCCAACAAGCCTGCCTTCATGTTACAAAATAATGCATATTATATAGCACAATAATACACTTCATAAAACTGTAGAAAACAATACAATTTTAGGGAAATTTATATAGACTTAATAGGCATAGATATTGTTCATATGCTTCATCAATTTATATAAATGTGTATTTTATGCTACATATTAAGTTAGTGTTATAGTCTTGGTATAAAAGATAGGATAAGAAGCAGACAACTGATTAATGGTCTTTGGCTTCTAAATTGCTTCTCTCAGGTTAAGATGCACAGTGTGGACTTATAAGGTCAGGAGTGTATGAACTGTCTTTGCTTGCTAAAATACAGCATTAATTAGATGATCTACAAGACTCTACATGACATCCTTCAATAACTTCAAATTTATTTTGGTATAATAGATGATTGGTATCAAGAGCATACTTTTTGAATGTTCTTAGTGACTATGAATTTCTGTAGTTTATTTTATATTTCATTAGGAATACTCCTTTGATCTGAGATGCATCTTGGAGAACTATAATCATTGATGGTTTCTTATTTTAAAATCTAGTGACATTTTAAAATGCTTTTATTTTTGAAAATCATATTAATTTATACTTGGTATATTTGATGTTTCTCTTTCTGTATGTATGTTTACCACGTGTTTGCCTGGTGTCTGTAGAATGCAGAAGTTTCACTGGAGTTGGAATTACAGACATCCGTGAGGCACCATATGAGTAATGCCAAACCAAAATCCTATGCAAGAACGGCAAGTGCTCCTAACCATCACACAGTCCTAAAATATTTACTTTGACAAGTATTTATTTACTTTGAACTCTGTATAAAGTTGAATATTAAAGGTTCCTTTTTCTGGAGATATTAACACTTACACCTTTAAAATAGTGAACTCTGTCCCCTTTTAATGCCAAAGAAAACAGTAAATCTTTTAGCAAATATCTTATTTAATATCAATTTGTAAGTAAGTTTAGAATAGGATTTACAATTTTATTTGAAATGTAAACCACAAATCCCATTATAAATTATATTTTCTACCCAGTTAATAAAAACAGAATGTTCTTATATATTCAAAAACAAGAAAGAATATTCAAGTAATATATAGATTCTGATCTTAGAAGAAAACAGAATAATATTAAGTTCAAGAAATTAAGCTTCAGTTAAATATTTATTGTCTGATACTAGAACTTGTGATAGTGTGTTTACATTTAATAGAGGCACTTGTGAATTAGAACTTACTTACACACAAATACGTGTATTCAAGACAGAATTTTGAAAATTATACAGCATCATTTTTACTGATGGAGAAATTTCTGACTGACTTATATTCACCTAGATTGTTTACCTTTTTGAGATAAACATTGGACACCAATTTCCCCAAGTGAACCATGAGAGTGGGATAGTTATGACCCTATTGTTGGTTACCTGACTCTGACAGAACCCCTCAAAACCTCTACCACACCAATACCCAAAGTTTTATCATAGCTAAAGAAAGCTACATTGCAAGATTGGTGTTTGGAATCATTAACTGATGGAATATACTGCAGACCACAGGGTTTTAATTTAAATTTTGGAATAATGCATTGAGATAACTGCTTCAGGAACATCAACTTTCATATCATTTGGTCCTAGTTTTCAAGAATTATGGGAATATATATTTAAAAATGATTGTTTTGTCATTTCCAAACTACCTTTTGACATAGTGGTGCTATCTCTTCTGTCTGCTATTTCATAAATATTAAGCAGAGTGAGTTTTTTCAATATTCATTAACAATATTAACCTCAATGACATTGAAGGTGTATTAATATTAAAATTTATTATTCACATAAGTGCTTGTAGATAAACATATTGTTTTCACAATTCAGCTGAAATTCCTTGATATTTGGGATCTGTTTCTCCTGCAAGATGTATGTCGTATTACTGAGGAGTAGTTAGTTTCCAATCACCCTGCTCGGGAACATGGAAGAGTGTATATTTTTTTACCATGTGCCAACAGTGAGCTCAGATGAGTACCAAGTATATTATCTTCATGCATTCTAGCCTGCACTGACCTCTGTGCTCTGAGTTTTCCCTTTCCTTGTCATTTTCAAAATGCTACACTGGTAGTACTCTTCTGAGTTCTATTTTGATCAATAATAGTTTCCAAAGGGATTATTTTCTGCAATCTCTCTTTCTGTACCACACAACTCTTATCTTGACTCTATTCCATTTAAAGTTAAGTATCTGGGATTTTTAAAAATGTTTATTTCAGAACTATTTTATGTTATTTTCAGAGATATGTCATACTTCACAGTGTTATTTTGTCATCATGCATTCAGATTATTTCCTGGCGAGAAGGACAGAATAGGTCTGTCTAAAATGTTAAATGTGTGAATAATGTTATCATATTCTTTCTAAAATTTAGTTTCTTCTTAAAATACACATCTTTAATATTTATTGGCTACACATTAAAATGATTGGTTTTGAGAGCAAGTGATTATAAAGCAATTGCTTTTTGAATAACATCATTTCTGATAAACAATGTGCTTGAGTATATCAATCATTCAGGATCAAGATTAAAACCCCTTGGATTAAATGTTTTTGTGAACATAAAAGTGGATGATATCAAAACTATATTTCCACATATTTTACACCTCTTATGTTTCAAACAGTTTTCTGGTGTTACCAGTCTGACAATTTTGTAAAAATGTGGGTGGGAACTGTGGTAATCTTGGTATTGAGATTCATCAATTGAGTAGACATCAACAAACACATTTATATTACAAAACTTTAGGTTTTAAAATATCAAGATACCTGTATATTTCACATGTATATGTATAACACGTAGTGTTAGCTGAATATTCTGAAATGAAAAGTAAGTTAAAATTTCCAAACCCTTGCATCTATTTTTTTCCATTTATGATGATCATATACACAATGAAGTTTTCCAAAGGTTGGGATAATTTATTCATTTTGCATATAATTAAATGTCAGCTGAAGAGGATTCATTTATTGGATTACTCCTTTCCTCCCATTGATGCAGCTGAGGAAGCATCACTAAAGGTCCTTATTTCCCTGCAGTTGTCTCTCAGTAAGGGTCTCTTAAGGAGCCAGAACTACCAAAGCTCTTCTTTGGAAGACTGAGCTCTGAAACAATCATGAGTCTAGGAAGGTATTTTGAGCAATTGACAATCACTCATGAGCTATGCGGTATTAAACACAAAGTGTACTCCAAACCAAACACCAAGCTCTGTCACCTACAAAACTATGCAAGAAGTAAATGTAACTATTAATAAATACAAGGCCACACAAGGTAGATTGTTGAGTTGAAGAAATGAAGAGCACAAGCTCACTAATCTGTGAAAATGATCTTTGATTGGTGTTTTAGGAAGACAATGAAGAACACCAAACATCACTCATGAGTTTGTTTGGAGCAATATGGAAAAATTGAAGGGTTTGATTGATATCATGACTGATGGGGCAGTGGGACAAAGAGAGGCATTGCTATAATCTATGACCAACCATGACTTTGTGGATAATACAGACATTCAGAAACACAATACTGTAAATATTCAGAACTGTATAGTAAGAAAAGTTCATGAAATCAAAAGATGCCTAGTCCTTCAACCAGTCAAAGAAGTCAAGGTGTCCCTGAAACTTTAGTGACGGTCATGGGGGTGATTTTAGTAGCAATGGTCATTCTGATTGCAGAGGAAACTTCAGTGATCATGGTGGCTTTATTGGCCAACTTAGTGGTTTTGTATATGCTGGCAATGGAGATTGTTACAATGACTTTGGTAATGATCAAAGAAATTTTGGAGGTGCTGTACTGAAATCTATAAGAATTTTGGTAATTATGACAATTGGGCTTCAAATTTTGAATATTGGAGTCTGAATTTCAGGTCTTATACAAGAGGAGAGCAGTACTATGCTAACCTGTGAAACCAAGTTAGCTATGGTAGTTCCAGCAACAGCTAGCTATTGCTACATCAGTAATAGAAAGCTTTATTGCCAGGAAGCAAAATTTGGCAGAGAACAAAAAAAGTGGTAGGAAAGCTACAGTTTATAACAGATTTTGGACTAAGTCAAACATGGTGGCTAGATGGGTCTTCCTGCTACAAAGAACTGTTTCATCCTATTGTGGCGAACCAAGCCCAGAATGTATTTGTCACTAATTGTATAACAGGTTATTTTAGTTTATGTTCTGTTGAAATTGTAAAGAATCCTCACAAAAGGTTTTTATGCAGACTCTTTTTAACTATGCTATTGTTTGTTAAATGTAAAACTTTCATCATGGGACTGAATAAGTGTATGTTTTAAAAAACTGATGTGTAAAGTTAGTCTGCCCTGAAACAATTTTGGTAAACTTACAACAGTATGTTTACCTAACATTATGATATTACCATTCCTTTGTGTAATGCCAGCTTCCAATTTTAGTTTACTTATGTTGGGTAGAGTAGTCATTTTCTTTAGAATCTTATGATGTGGGAGGTCCTTCTGTCTCTGTGTAGCTTTTATTGTTTAATGAGTAAAGAACTGCTTTGAGCTTATGGCATGGAAGAACAGAACTATCAGGGGAAGCTAGGCTGTATGCTGGGAGAAAGAAGGGCTGAGTCGGAGAGACACCATGAGACCTGCGAGAGACAGATTCAGGAACTTTAGCTAGTAAGCCACAGTCAAGTGACCATACACAGATAAATAGTAATGGGTTAAACTAATATGTAAGAGTTAGCCAATAAGAAGCTAGAGCTAATGGGTCAAGCAGTGATTTAATTAATACAGTTTCTATGTGTTTATTTTGGGACTAAGCTAGTCAGGTGACCAGGAACCAACAAGCATACTCCCTTCTCCTACAATCTTAAGTGTACTTAAATTCACAGTTACTGTTGATATTTTATTTTGTTTCAATTGAAATGGTTATCCATGAAAAGCCACCAAATTTCTTTATTAAAATGGTTGTTGGTATAACCTATGTAATATCAAACTTGAATTATAATAACATAAAATAACACATGAGAATGAAGCCTACGAGTCATCTATGATCATGTGTAAACAATCAATGATTTTAGTCTCTCAAAAACTCAAGTACAAAATGAAGGACATAAGGATACGTGCTAACAAAAGTTGTTACACATAAGTTGTGTTGTCAAAATAAAAATTCTCCCACCAAGTTCTCTGTATCACATATTTCCCTTTCACATCTTAAGAATGCTTTTTGAGGTGGACTCCTTTAAAACAACTAAATTCCCCAACTTGTCATTAATAGAATATCAATTCATGAAATATTTTTTATTTTATTAAACATATTTTAATATGTCTTCTCTAAAATAGCATACTGTACTCACAGGAAATCTATTTAAAATATTTTGAATAGTAATCCAATTAAAGTAAAATATATTCTGTAGCATAAGAAATAGCACTGCTTAATCATCATAGGAATACTTTATTACAGCAGCTCTGAGCATTCCATAACACTCTAAAAGCACTTTTACAGTTGCAAACATAAGCATAAGCAATCAACCAAAATATTTGAGGCTTTCTGTATAACGTTTGGGGATTTTTATGTTATTAATCTTCCCACGCTGCAAGTGACTTGGTTTATTATTTGTACTTGGAACACATAAATCTAGCTCTTTTGTGGTAACAAACTCCAAAGATTATCTTTCCTATTCATGAAGTTTCCTTTCCTAAAAAATGTCAAGTGACAAATCATCAGATATAAGTTTAGATTTTTCTTCCTTAAGAATTTTATATTTCAGCAAACATGCTCTAAAATGTTTACTTTTGATTTATGAATTTAAGTCTGTTTTTTATTTTTAAACAGTCATTTAAATGTTAAATTGATATTCTCCTTCTATTTTTAAAATACTGTTTTACTATTTTTTGAGAAATACATATAGCATATTTTGAGTATCTCTCATTGCTCATCTCAGATCCACTCCTACATCCTATGCACTCAACATCTTGGGTTTGGGGATGACCATTATAGTTTGTCATTCTCCCCAGGATACGAAGTTAAATTAAAAAAAAATGATTACATGTCTGCCAGAAGCAATACATTGTCAGTAGTTCCTTAGCATAAGAATTCAAGCCCATCTCCTCTGGACATCCTGGGGCTTTGTCTTACTTGATTTTGCATATGAATTTTATGTGCTGTTGCAACTGTTGTTGAAAAATCCACTAATCTATGAACATAGCAATAAATTATTAGTAGTCAGTTTAATACAACATACATTTAGAAGATTAATTATGCTAGAATCCATCCAGTTTGTATAACTTTTCGAGCCATAGATTTTAGTTTGAATAATAGTAGTGGCAGATATGGATTCCATATGGCATTAAATAAAATCAGAAATTTATTGGTTACTGTTACACTTACACCACTGTAACACTATAGGGCATATTGTATCCAGACATGTAATACTGTACACACCAGAGTCCAAACCTTTGTAGAATTAAGCACTACTTTTATTTATTTCTCCATATTCTGTAACTAAAACATGTGGAAATGTTGACAATGGGGCCTTACCAGAAAGCTCAGGAGCATAATCAAAAAAATGTCAATTGCCAGCAATGTTTTCATTCTTATAGAAACCCACTTAAAAACAACCCTGAAAAGGTAATCCATTCCTTGTGCTGGAAATTTAATTTCCTGTCTGTTGTTTTGTTATATTTAAAGACATGGTAACATTTTCTGATTTGAATTCAGGAATATTTGAAAGGGTTCTTCATTAAATACTTCATAAAGTTGGGTCACATGGTCCATAAACATGCAGTGGTATTTTGATGCAGGGTATTAACTTGCTTACAAAATCCTGACTCTTCATATAACTTCACGATATTTGCTTCACTTGTACTATGACCATTGTATATTATGAAGGTGATAGTTTGTCAAAATATAAAATGATTAAATTAAATTATATCATAAAGAAATTTCACTTTTCAATAACTGTTATGGAATGTATATTTGAGGAAAAATAACTTGCACTCTTAAGGTTATTTTTCTGTTATTATTATTGTGCTTGATGTTTGTAACTAAACTTTTATTCTTTACAAATATCAGCTTTTAAAATAAAAGAGAGATATTGTGTTGTCCATCCAATAACATATTATTATTATTCTCATATAATTTTATATCAGTTCATATATAATTAAAGTATTTTAACCTAGGTTTCTGACTCTAAAATTTGCAGAAGAAAATTTTCATAAGGGAAAGTTTATATATATAAATCATAAAATTAAATTTCCTGTTATTTGTTTTAAAAAAATTTGGAAAAATAAACTATATAACTTTTTGTATATTCCTAACTAAATTATTACAGATTTTAATGGAAATACTTTAATCATATCAGCACTTTTTCAAAACCCATATAAGTGTTGTCATTTCTCTCTTACATTCAAAAATTGAAATTTGTGAATTCTGATTGGTAAAATCAAAAGGGAATATGGAAGTTACAGAATAAAATAACTGGCAAAAGGTAAACTGCAAAGTGACTTCTGAAAGAGGACTTTTGTAATTTTGAGCATGTCAGAGAAGAAAAAAGAGTAAAAATAATTTATTTCTATTAATGTATAGTGTAAAATTACCTTTAAATACAGTCTGTTAAAGTCACTGAGAAAATATTATTATCAATATATTTACAATCATGGTATTATAGTGTTATAGGTAGTTGAGTAACTATTAAGGAGAGGTTTATTCCTTCACCAGAGGAGAGCCTAATGAGAGTCATGAAACACGTAAGAGATGTAGACTCATGAAGTTACTCTCTTAGCTTACACAAACACTAAGGGATTCTGGGGAAGAAGAGACTGTTGCCAAGAAGCAGACTGGGACAGGATTTCCAATGGAGCAGATTCCTAAGCGGATAACTTGGCAGTGAGAGATTTTCAGTTCTGTGGCTGGCTTCATTTCACTCGTGAACTTGTAGGCAACTTAATAATTCATTGGCTCACCATTCTGTACTTAGATGGAATAATTTATTTGATATATCATTACAGCTTCTCTTTGGTATGGATAGGAATATTCTTCAAAGGAAAATATGTGTAGCAATATTCCCTCAAAAATAATTAAATGAAATATTACTAAATTAATACAAGTATTTAAAAAATAATATTAAAGAAATTTTCTTATCAGTGTTTAAAGCCCATTCCTTAGGACAGTATGAAGCAAAATAGAAAAGTAAATTTTATGTGACTATTATCCTATTGAGGTTAGTTTCTAAAAAATTAACAAACATGAAAACCACTAAATCAATCTCAGCTATAAAGAGACATTTTCCCAATTTGCTAGGCAATGTAGAAGGTAAGAATGAGCAAATTCTACATTTTGGAAGCATGAAACAAAGTATATGCATATTGTTTTACAATTTAGCTCTTATGTGGCTTATATTCAGAATAAGAATAATAATTCATTTCAAAACAAATCTGACCTTGTAATACTCTCTGGCAGCTTTCAAAACTAGAGGAAAGCAAAAGTTTGTGCTCCATATTTGAAAATAATTTTTCTACATATATTTCAGGTTAAAGGTTGATAAAATATATCTGCATAAAGTAAAAATCAGAAATACAGAAAACTTTTAACTTCTGTTTATCCCAAAACATGATTATACGTTTTCATATGGCAAAATGTGTAGTACCTTTAAAAAGTTCATTTCCTACAGCAAAGAGTAATTTAAAGATGGAAATTGAACACAGTATTGATTTCCAAATTATTTAGAACTATTAGAATGCAAGTTTACTCCATATAAAATGTGAAAATTGAAGTAACTTTTCTAATACTGTAGAAAGAATAGAAAATTCCCCACATATCTTCCTATCTATTATTTAAGAATCATATATTAAAAATTGCCTCATGTTTTAAAAATATGCAGGTATTTACTGATTACACAGTGATATGTCATAAACAAAAAGTATAAAATAAATATACAGCTATATTTTCTTATTTTATAGCTAAAGCAGAGGTTCCATAATGATCACTTTTCAACTTGGAAACTGAATCTGTAAGGTATCCAAAAAGTTTGGATATTGTTGGAGATGAGAACTAATACAGCTCTGATTTCTAACTTTTTATGTCTGTTCAATTTTTCTTCCTGAACAATTGAAGGGAAAACTCTCTGAGAAAGCAGATAATAGTTTCATTAAAAACAACAACAAGAGGCAGGTGGATCTCTGTGAGTTCGAGACCAGCCTGGTCTACAAGAGCTAGTTCCAGGACAGGCTCCAAAGCCACGGAGAAACCCTGTCTCGAAGAACCAAAAAGAAAAAAGAAAGAAAGAAAACAAACAAACAAAATAAGTGGGACCTGCAGTATCCTTCACTTTGGGGCTGGAGAGATGGCTCAGGGGTTAAAAGCACTGACTGCTCTTCCAGAGGTCTTGAGTTCAATTCCTAGCAACCACATGGTGGCTTACAACCATCTGTATTAAGAGCTGGTGCCCTCTTCTGGCCTGCAGGCATATATGCAGGCAGAACACTGCATACACAATAAATAAATAAATAAATAAATGAATAAATAAATAAATAAATAAATGAATAAATAAATAAATATTTTTTTTTAAAAAAACAACAACAATAATAAAAAAAATCACATTTTTACCCTGGGGCTCCTTTCTCTGACAGACCATGTTTGCCACAGTTCTTTTGGCGTTGAGTTGGTACTGCAGTAGTGTGCATCAGAGTTCTAATATGGAGTACATACTTATTAGGAACCATCAGGTTTGGGCTTACTATGATACTCAGGTAACAAAATACCTCAAGAGACAACATCTTATCCTCCATGAGTTTCTCTTAAGATTAAATAGGGCACATTTTTTTTTTGATTTTGGAAGAAAATTATCTTTCATTTCATAGAGCAGTTTATGAATAATGTTTATCAACTAGAGAGCAAAAAGCAAAATAATACTTTCCAAATACACACTTCTGAAAAAAATTATTTAACAATGTTTTTAAATGTGTCAGCTATGAAAATAATGAGCAGTACAAATCTAACCATCATTAAATTGTTACGATACCAAGAAATGCAAAGTTACTGAGGTAAAGCTCAGTGGGGTAGAAAGAGAAGTCTCCATAGCTCTTAAAAATCATAATAATCAATCATTAGTACTCATACTAGCAAATTAATTAAGCAATGAAATAGCAGTTATGCTAGTCTAGATTCGTAAATATATGTGCTGACAATTTTCTAAAGCAAGTTAGTGTATAGTTGGAAAAGGACAATTTGAGATATTTTAATTGACTTCAATTTAATGGTTATATTACAAATTCTTATCAAAATTATAATTTTATTTTTATTAAATTAATTGTGTTGATCTTTAGTCTCTGGACGACCAAAGCAAGCAGAATGAATCTCTATTGCAAGAGAATTTGTTTCATTGACTTACAGGATATGGTCTCAGTCATCTACCCAGTGTGCAATTAACACACTGGGTAGGTTGAGAACTTTGTGTCAGTACAGATGGCTGCGTGGCTCAAGAGTTCCAGTCTGCTGCTGCAGATGTACTAAAGGATTTTGGGAAAATGTTGGTCTTCTGTCCATGTTGGAAGGTTAAAGAAGCTGAGCTCCTTTGAGTGTAAGGATAGCAGCAGCGGAACAAAAGCAAAGAGGACTCACTCATTAGCAAGGAGTGAAGGCAGACAGGCAAGGGAAGTGCCTTGGTTCCCACATCCTCTTGTAGTTGGACCATCACTCTCATGATCCATTGTGGGGGAGGGTATTCCCTGCTCCTGAAAATATGCTCACAGTCCCATACAGAGGCAGGGCCCCTGGTTAATGCTTCATTTAATTCAGTTGAGAACAAAGGTTATCCAACACACTAAGTTTCTGTAACTTAGTTATAGTTAGAGACTTGTGTCCCATTGGTTTCAAAACTCAACAAAATACATTAAATAAAATACATTTTTAAAGATTTATTTATTTATTATGTATACAACATTCTGCCTCCATGTATGCCTGCGCGCCAGAAGAGGGTGACCGATCTCATTACAGATGGTTGTGAGCCACAATGTAGTTGCTGAGAATTGAACTCAGGACCTCTGGAAGAGCAGCCAGTGCTCTTATCCTCTGAGCCATCTCTCCAGCCCCAGTAAAATACATTTTTAACAGATCATTTGTGATCAAATTATTGTAATCCTAAGATCAAGTTCTGGGAGATTTGTTTAAAATTATTTTTAATGTCTGCAATGAAATGACAGTAGTAGCTTTTCTAAATTTATTTGTAACTGGGATACCTGATGATTGCTACAAAAATAAAATGAATTAAATATTTAAAAATGAATAATTGTTTTTATTTTGACTAGAATTACTCTGACATTTCTGTTTCGTTTTTAAAATCTGTTCTCCAAATTTCTTCATAAATAAGGAAACATGCTAGTCAATGTAGATAAAATGGCAATTATTTAAAAACAATAAAGATAGTTTATTTATCATAACAAAATACATTTTAGCTGTGTTTATATAGTCTGTCCTTATTTAATTGGCATACTTAGTGAAATTAAATAATAATATTAAGTAGAAAAAGTATCTTTTAATTTTTGTATTTTATACCAATACAGATTGCATATTTTAGTAGGATAGACATGATTATAGGTGATAAAACAATCACATAATTAAGCTACTATGTTTAAATATACAGGTCTACAATAAAGTCCTTAACAACCTGAAACAACTCACTCTGACCATTGATTGGGACATCTTCCCTTGATATTATTCTTTACACAAAAGATAAATACACCTAGTAGATTATCCCAACCAAAATAAAAACTTTGAAGTGTTATGCCATGTAGCAAAATGTGTCTTAATTTCTCAAACTATAATTGTTGTATAACTTGCTTTCTGGGTTTCCTGTAAATGAGAGTGAATTGGGAAATCTCTAATTTTTTATTGACTATTACTCATCCAGTGGATTTCACTCCTGAAACTTGACAAACATTACACATGTTGCCACATCGATCACAGCCTAGTGAAGGCAGAAACTATGACATACATTCCATATTTTCTAAAAATTTCTAACGTTAAAATCATATGTTATTTGGGTATGATCCTTGCTAAGTGATTTTACTAGTTTTAAAGATGATTATGATATCAATCTCTGACACAGACGAGGAATAGCAGTAACCCACTCAGTGACAATGTCTCTGGTTTTCAAGTGTGTATTAATTTAGTTTATAAGATAAAATGAAATAAATCAATATATTCTCTACAGAGCTACACTTCCAAATAAAAATAAACTGAAGACCCTATTTTTAGCCACATGGCCAATACAAATCATGAGTCTAATTGGAATCCTTAAATGCCATGAATTACTACATACCAATAAGAGTGTCTTAGAAAATTTTCCTGTTTTATTTAAACTACTGAAAAACAACATTACTATTCAATATCATGTGATTTTTATTTGTTACAATTCTAGGATCATTAATACAAAAAGAACAAGTGCTTCAGACTCAGGTGTACTCTTGGGCTGGCTTTAACCCATCTGTTGGTCACTTAGGAAGAGATTCCTAATGAAAGATTATTATTGGTTTGGTCAGTGTGAAGTCTGAGCAGAATTCTAATTAAGTCAATTGAAATAGGAAAACCAAGCTCCCTTTGGGCTGCATTGTTAACTAGAAAATAAATCCTGGGCTGTAGAAGAGTAAAGGGGTTTAGTTAAGCACAAGCATGCAAGCCAGCAAGCATACATTCATTTCTCTCCACTGTTCACTGTAGGTGTCATATACCCAGCTGTTGCAGGCTTTCAAACAGCATCTTTCTCACACTGATGGATTGTAAGCTAAAAGTGTGAGTGAGAAAGTCCTTGTCTACATTAAACTGCATTTTGTTAGGGCATTTTATCACCTCAACAGAAATGAAACTTTGTCAAAGGCTATCATTCTTTCATCTGAGTTATAGCTTCTGCACAAGATGCTAACTTTAAAAAAAAACTTTAGGACATTCTGGTAAGATGTAATCAAATTTTATTCTCAAAAAAAGTTAAGGTAAAAAGTATACTTAAAAGTCAAATAACTACTTTTGTTATTTGTTAGTAACTAAACTGTAGTATAATGTTTGTTAAGTACAGAAATTAGTTAGGGATTCCAATCTTTTAATCTCTGAAAACTAAAACATGATAATTAGAATACTTATCCTTAAGTGTTAAACTGCATAAAGATCAATGTAAAATAATGAATTAACTTTTGTATTTCCTACTGCATACATCAAATCAATTACTTTTCTTAAATTGTACTGTTCCCCATATGTACGATCTTTTAAAAAAATGCTATTTTCACTATATTTTATACTTGCACTATTCTAACTTAAATATTAATTTTGGAAAATTAGAATTAACTATGTGATATATTTAATGAGCATTGTCTGGAAAGTAAAAGTTTTTCCCCAATATATATATCAATTCCAAGGAATACATTTTAATGAATCATTGTGGGAAAGAGTTTGTTTTCAAATTCATAAGTCAGCAATGTCCATGAGCTTCTGACTTGCTATCATAAACATTTATTTGTATCTGAATGAATTACTGAAACCAGCTGCTTGGAGTGGAAAACTCCCCAATGCCTCTTTGGCACAACCCTAAAACTTCAGAAATTTCTTTTCACATTAGAATAAAAATAAAACTTTCTCTTAATGATTTTATGCTGAACCAAAATATATATTAGATAACACCAAGGTTGTTTCATCTATTGTAATCTTTGCCTGCTCACACTTTATAATGTAAATATAATTATCACACACCTCAGCCAGTAAGAGAAAGAGATTAACTTTTAATACAGCAATCTTCAGAGCTTTGCAAGAGTCTTTGGAGAACTATAATTGACTATTTCCTTTTGTGAACATATTTAATGCATTTTGTTTCAAGTTTTCAACAGTATGTTTCTCATACTTTTTCTTGGAGATATATTTGTAAACACATGCTACTATAATTTTGATTGTTTATATCCATGGACTGAGCTATACAACCTCATCTCAGGACAGCATCCTATTGAAACAACAGCAGGAACATACACAATGATTATGTTAATGGAGAGATGCTTCTGAAGTGTGACATATGTATCACGATTTAATGTGGTAAGTGAAGAGACAAAATGTTATTTTCTCGTATTCTGTTTGTGCATTTTCAGAACTCTGGCATCCACTTTGATGAATCAGTTAATAGGCAAAAAGCTATATTAAGAGTAGGAGATATCAGTGTTATTTTATATTTGGAAGTTTGAAAGTAAAGCATCTTGATGTAAATTATGCATTAACATAATTTGTTTTTATTAATCTTAAAGTGGTAGCATATTATTAAGAAAAATTTATAAGATAGAATATGTTAAAACAAAATCTAAAAAAACTTGTAATTGCTTCATAATTAAAATTATACCCTGAATAATGGACATAAAATTAAAACATCAAGCCAGATATTAATAAAACTTGGCTTGTCAATTGATAATTAATATTTAGATAATATTTTGTTATTAGAAGAAAAGACATATGATACATATATGATCAAATATGGAGTAAATGCAGACCTTCCATAAGAGTAGCAAGGATCCTATGAGTCATTCCTCTAACTTCACATTTAAGGTTTCAGAAATGACGACTATGATTTTGAATATTGATACCACTTGGTTTTTTTCCACTCAGGAACACTGTATCAATGTTGTGGGAAGTGTGTGTGTGTGTGTGTGTGTGTGTGTGTGTCTGTGTGTGTGTGTGTGTTTCTGTGCGTGTGCACATGCCCACTTGTGCATACTGACGAGTGTACCTAATAGTAACACTACTTTCCATGACTCAATTGTGAAGAATTTACTTTTGAAAAAAGTCTTAAAGTATCCTCATATAATATTAGCCCACATATTTGTCAATCACCAATTAAACCATCTATTGAATCTGTCATTACTTATTTAAAAACTAACAGACACAATGTATGAAAAGGACATGCTGTTTACTTACTGCTAAATCATTCAGGATTTTTAAACTGCTCTATCTGTAATTTACCTTGAAGAATAAACATTAATTTTACAAAATAATGCTGGATGATCAGAATCTGTGTGTGACCACAAGTGATCTTCTACTCCAAATATAGGATACACACTGAAAGTAATGGGAAGAAAGCTCATATCCACCAAAAGAGATGACTGTGAGGTTACAGTCAGAGACAGAAAGAGAGAAGCTCTAGAAGTTCTTGGAAGCAGCAGAGATTGTCTTGTATTCCAGAACTTTAGAATTTAGAATTTAAAACAGAGATGAGCAACTGACCCAAAAATCCTGTACGGAATATTAGTAACACTATCATGAATAAGAAAACACCAAGAGTTACAACAAAGCCCCTCTAAGGAGGCGTGGTGAACTTTATCTATTTTAAACATAGACTTTATTTTTTTGTGATTTGGTTCTAAGAGTTATGCTGAATATGGTAAAAATTGATCACTGGGTCATGGATTTCAACAGGTGTGTGTGCTGGTTGTTACAAACCAAGCATTATCTTATTCCAAAACTAGTTATTGACAGGAACAGCTGAGGTTGCACACAGGAAGTGTCCTGAAAAATGAAAACAATAATTTGAGGCTTTTATCAGTGTTTTCCTGCTCTACACAGCACTATGCTTAATAAAGTAATGTGAGACAGGATGTTTATATATGGCGCATGTATATATTAAAAGATTCGTAAAATGAATGTTTCTTTGAGTTCTAACTTATGCAAATTTTCTCACCTAAATACATATATTCCAAAATACAAACAACAAGCAACATGTATTCAATCACTGTGTTCATAATGGATTGTTCACAATGCAACATCTATGAAGCAGAATAAATTTAAGAATAAAATATTATTAAAAAACAAGATTTATCATGCTTAATTATAGTGTGATATTTATTTCTCATTCTTTTCATGGTAAAAATTAATTGCAATTGCATCCATGACATAGCATGATTTAAATATTTCTTGTGTCTTTATTTTGGGTGTTTAAATATAGAAAACAGTCGATTTGTACATCACTTAGAAATGAAATTCTATAGCTTGTGGGGAACAATATAAAGCAAATATAAATATAGTCTTATGCTTGGAAAATGATGGTTCTATATTAGATTCTACACTTCAAAATGGAAATAGTTTAGTATGACCTAATCATTTGCCATGTTTTAGTAAACGTTATATTTTCATATACCAGTGAAGTGAAATTCCATGAAGAATATAATTTTCCATGGGACATAATGAATTATCGAGGGTATACCAACTCTCTTACATTTAGTTTTTCTTGATGCCAGAACCTGCCCTGTACTCTATTTTGACCAAGGAGAACTCAAACGCTGTCATTTTGAATGACAAGGTAAACATTGAAAAGATTGGAAATTTGATAAGGGTGAAATAAAATATGGGTCTTGGCAGCTTTTCATTGTTATGAAATTGACTTCAAAGAGATTGATGTTTTAGTACTATTTTAAGTTATGTCAATTTTATTTGTGATTGCAGTTTTATCAGAATGTATTTATTACTATTACTTATTTTAATTAAATTTTTCTCTACTCCTTGTAATTTTTAAACTAATTTCAAATCATAATTATTTAGATATTAAAAACAGTGACAGTTTCAGCAGAACTTTATGTTCTTGTGTAAAGCCTGAAGGCAAATACAGTAAGGAGGTGGCATTGAACAATTCGGATAAGTAATATACCATTAAATCCCAGTGGAATTAATTGTTGCCTCCCAAATGGAAAAGTTCAGAAATAAAATTATTTTCTGCAAAACCTCATCAGGAGCACATGGCAGAAAGATCTCTAGAATTTCTGATAAAGTTATTTGTATCATTAAATGTAAAGATTATTCTACTTTGGAATGTTGACCACATTATTTTGTAAAGATAATTTGTCTTTAATACTATTTTTGCAGACATAGTAAAAACAAGTTAATAAGTCACATATACTGATCATAGTTTGATACATTGCTCTAGTTTGTTCACCTGTGTAACTAATTAAATATAGATACGTAGGGCTATTATTGTTCAGTAGAGTTTGTCACAACCACTCATAAATATCATCTTTGACATACTTTCATGTTACATGTGCCAAACTTAAAACATTTTTCTTATAACATTTTTAATATTTTGGTTAATATGTTGGTTGAATAATTAAAAACATATTGTGAAAGACACATTTCAAATACCAAGTTTCTTTAAGAAATATGCTTCTCACATGTTTCAGAATGAGTTTCTGGTAAGGAAAGGTACAATGGATTGTGATGGAAAATCTCTAGCTAATGTCTGGCAAGCACTAGGACTATAAGCTTTCACAATGTGGATTTATGCAACCATTATAACCTTTGTGTTTAGTTTGCTTGACAATGTATATTGGGTAAAAATTAAATATATATGATCATATTTTAAATTTATGTTTAAAATATAAAAGTCACTCAATATCCCAAATCATTTCTAAGAATATGGAGAAAAGTACTATTGACCTACAGTTTTAAAAACAAATGTTCTTTGGTTTCATTTGTAGCAATACTGGAAAGCCAAAGGGAGCAAGGTCAAGTATCTTTGTGGTAAAGAGCAAAATTTAAAAATTTCAAAATTCATTCTATGGAAAAGAATTTGTAGACATTTTGAGTTCTAAGAATTATATTTGAAATGAGCTATGGCACAGTTATTCTGTTATTTTGAAAGTATAAGTAAAAATCTATTACATATTTACTAATTCATATTTAATATTTTTGCAGTAATTCCCAGAGTGGATTTTAATAAAAATGTTAATATTCAGATCTCAGGAAAAGTTGCAGTGTTTTCAGTGACATTATTTTTATTTAAAAAAATATTTCTAAAGGAAACACCTTGAAATAGAAGTGTTCAGCATGCTCTTGCAAGACAGAGGCATGGAAAAATAATAAATTCCAAGCTGCCCTCACTTACAAACTGAGACTCTTTCTCACAAAACCAAAACACTTGTATACATGAAAAAGAAAATAAGGCAATTAAATGTCAACTGCAGCCTAGATAATCCATATTGCTTTTGTTTACAAAATTAATAGTGTTTTCCTATTTTTATTAGTATGTGAAATGCTAAGAGAAGTGCTGTGACCATCTATTTAAGACTGTGTTGTATCACTGTATTGGTGGAGATAAGATGTTGATTTGTAGCCCTATTCTGTCTTCCATGCAAGACCATGAAAACTCTGTCTTACTGGGTTCTGTTCTGCTTCTTATGTAAACTTTTCTGCTTTTCCCATTTGCCATGACCTGAACCCTTGCTGTGTTTCTTACCTGTTGTGGCATGATCTGTCCATCTCTTGGTCAGTCTTTCTCTCTGTCCCTCTGTCTCTGTCTTCTGTGTGTGTTATGATGACAGCTGTCCTCTGCTTTCTGTGTGCTGTGACTCTTTTCAGTGTTATTCTTTGAATATTCATACAGATCCACACAACCCCTTCCTCACAAGGAGGCACAGAAGCCTCTAAAACTGTGAAGAAATAAATCATACCTTAATGCCTTCCTTACATTATGCACATCAGTTATTTTGATCATTAGCACACACTGTGTATATCACACATGTCACATCCGTAGATACTGTGGCTACACGTTCAATCCTTTCTTCCTTATTCATCCATAGAATCTTGTTTCATTCTTTAATATCTGATTTTTATTCAACATCCACATGTTAGTTGGTGTTCAGATACTAGAAATTTATTTTTCTTTCTCAAACCTTTTTCTTTTTCTTGGTTTGTACAGCAATGTCTCATAAGAGTTTTTGGATTTTTAGATTTCTAAATTTATAGTATGGATTCAACTTTTCTCGGTGCAAAGTGAGCAGCATTGATTAAGGTCTAGTGAATGCTTATTATGGATAAGATGGGCACAGAAACTTTTAAATAAGTTGTATATCCTCATATAAATTTCAAATGTCATGAACTCTATCACCTCTATCACTTTCTTTCTGTCTTCCCTTTACAATTAACATTTATGATTTTAACAAGTAATTTTATTCAGTTCCAGGCCTGTTATCATGAATAGATTGGTTAAATAATTTATGACTTTTTTCAATTCAAAAAAATCAGACCATAATTGATCTTTTTTACTTTAAAGTATAAATATTCATATCCCATATCTTTTTTCAAAAGTTTTTGCCATGATTCTATACAAATGCTCCCAGTACTGGGTGAGGGGTTTTCAAAGAATTACCCAATGCCTAGTGGCAAATATTTTAGAAAAGTAATAATTTCAGAAAGAATTTTTAACATCTGTTTTAAAATTACTTTTCTTATTTATCTGTTTCATATGAATTTATTTTGTGGTTTTATATATTTGTTTCTTTTTCCTTTCATTGTGTATCATACTTACAGTTTCCTCTTCCTCTACTGTTGAGAGTTCTTCCTTGCCTCCTCTCTCATCTGGATCTACTCCATTTCTGTCTCACATTTAAAAGAACAGGCTTCTAAGAAGTAATAATAAAATAAAATAAAATATCAGAGGAAACATAAACTAACACACCAAAATTGTCAATCTGTGTAGACCAAACTATAATCTTGGCAACAGCCTAATTTGTCTGGGGTTTCCCATGGGATTCCTTTAGCCAACAACTTAATTAGATATAACACAATCCTGGTGCTGGCAGCTTTTTGTTTGCGAGAGATGGCCAGTTAGGACTGTTTCCGTTATTTGGTGATTTCATTTAACACATATATATATATATAAAACACATACATATATAACATATATAACATATATATGTATATATATAACATATATATATATGTTATATATATGGAAGTTTCACACTACCCCTCAAATGTCTCTTAATTTTAGTTGTATCTGTCTGTATTCCTTTCTTCAACCTTTTCTCCCCTCCTCGTCCTGTCTTTATCCTCACATTCCACCCATCCATTCATAACTATCAACTGTATTTCTCTTTTCTCATGAAACCTAGCTTAATCTTCTGGTGTACATAACCTCTCTTGTGCTATGCACTGTAGCTTGGTTATCCTTTACTTAACAGCTAATATTTGTTTATAAGCTAACACATACCATATTTGTCTTTCTGGGCCTGAAAAACATTACTTAGGATTATTTTTTTGCTAGTTCTTTCTATTTATCTATACATTTCATGATGTCATTATTTTAAAAGCTGAGTAATACTGCATTGTGTAAACATACCACATTTCTATATTCATGAAGTTTCCACTGCAATAGATTTCCATGCCATCCCCCAAATGCACCTCAATCCCAGCTGTCAGTCTCTGCATTCTATTCCTCAACCCTATCTCTGTCCCTGCCACCACCTGCTTCTCCCATTACTGTCTACACCTGTTCTCAGGCAATCCGTAAATCTATTTTTGCCTCTCAGGGAGATCTATGTGTGTCCCCCAAATTCCTTTCTTTATACATAACCCTCTTGATCTACAGACTCTAGTTTGGTTGTCATTTAAAAATTGTTACTATCCAGGTATAAGTGAATACATACCATATTTGTCTTTCTGGATCTGAGTCACCACACTCAGCATGCTGATTTTTCTAGTCCCACCCATTTGCTTGCAAATTTCATGTCATTTTTAATAGCTAAGTAATACTCTATTGTGAAAATGTACCTCATATCTTTTTACATTCTTCTGTAGAGGAACATCTATGTTGTACCAACTCCCTAAGACCTGTCATATTGATTTTCATAGTGGCTGTACCAGTTTTCATTCCCGCCACTTGCTCCATATCCTCAGCAAAATGAGGTGTCACTTGCATTAATAAACTTTGTCACTCTGACAGGTGAAAGATGCAATCTCAAAGTAATATGAATTTGCACTTAGCTGATGGCTAAGGATATTGAACATTTAAGTGTTTCTTAGGTATTTATTTTTCATCCAACAAGAATACTCTGCTTAGATCTGTGCCCCATTTCTAGTTGGATTATTTGCTGCTTTGATATCTAGTTTCTAGAGTTTTGGATAAATTTTGGATATTAGTCGTCTAATGGATGTGGAATTGCTAGAAAATTCTT
Organism: Ondatra zibethicus; assembly: GCA_004026605.1. NCBI lineage: Eukaryota > Metazoa > Chordata > Mammalia > Rodentia > Cricetidae > Ondatra > Ondatra zibethicus. The sequence goes on from PVIU01015971.1 coordinate 21,632, forward strand.
CCCATTCTGTAGGCTGCCACTTTTTATAACTGACTCCTTTTGTGTGCAGAAGCTTTTCAGTCTCATTGATTAATTGTTGATCTTAGTGACCGCACTGTCATTGTTATATTCAGGAAGTCTTCCCTTGTGCCAATGTTTTCTAGGTTATTCTTCATTAATATTCTATCAGGTTCAATGTATCTGGTTTTGTGTTGAATTCTTTGCTCCATTTGAAGTTGAGTTTTATGCAGGGTGCTAAATATTGTCTAATTACCTTCCTCTGTATGCAGATATCCAGTTTCACCACTACTATTTGTTGAAGACTGTAGTGATCATTTATGTCCTTTAATAAATAAAACTTGCCTGAAGATCAGAAAATAAAGCAGCCCCACTGGTCAGCCTTACACATCAGGCAGTGGTGACACACACTTTTATGCCCAGTAACCACATTAGTTTTCCATAGAAACTGGGTGATAGTGGTACACACCTTTAATCCCATTCCTAGGAAGGAATATAAGACAAGAGGAGACCGCTGTCAGATACAGTCTCATTCTGAGATTCCTGGAGGCAAAATTTCCATTTTGGACTGAGGTAGATGTAAGTAGTGGCTGACTATTTTGCTCTTCTGATCTTCAGGTTGAACCCCAATATCTGTCTCTTTGTTTTTATTAATAATGCTACAGAAGATGATTTTTATTTTTCAGTGCATACTACTGGTAACATTTTCAAAAATCAGGTGCTTATAAGTGTATGGATTCATGTCTGGATTTTGAATTCGATTCCATTGTTAAATGTGTTCTGTTTGTATGCATATACCATGCAGTTCCAATTACTATAATTTTTAAATACAACTTGAAATCAGGGATGGTTAAACTTTTATCACTTCTTTTATTGGCCCCAACTATTTTAGATATTCTGGCTTTTTTGTTATTGTTGTTTATTCATATGAAGTTAAGAAATGTCCTTTCAAGACATTTAAAAAATCATGTTGGGATTTTTATGGAAATCTCATTAAATCTGTAGATTACTTTTTACCAAAAAATACCATATATTTTAATAAATATGGTATTATAGCCATATTTATTACTCTATTTCTATTAATCCATAACATGAGAGAATCTTCCATCTTCTGACAACATTTTCAATTTCTTCACAGACATGAGAATTTTATCATGTTTTTCATTTGCTCAGATGATATCCCAAGGTATTTGATACTATCTGAAACACTGTGAAAGGTGTTGTTTTCCTGATTTCTTCCTCGGTTGGCTTCTCATCAATAAAAGCTTCTCATTATTATATGAGGGGGTTACTGATATTAATCACTTAAATTTTTATTCACCTACTTGACTGAAAATGTCTTTGATCTGTAGATTTTCCAGGTAAAATTGTAGGGTCACTAATGGGTACTATCACAACATCTTCAAAGAAAGATGTTTTTACCTTTTGTTTTCAATTTCTAGATCCTTTATATACTACCATTGTCTTATTGTTCTAGTTAAGTATTCAAGTACCACATTGAATAGATACGCTGAGAGTGAACGGCCTTATTTTATGCCTGATTTTAGTGGAGTTACTGCGATTTTCTCTCCATTTAATTTAATGTTGACTATAGACTTGCTGTAAATGCCTGTATTATGGTAGGCATATCTCTTGTATCCCTAGGCTTTTCGGGACTTTTATTGTGAAGGATGTTGTATTTTGTCAAAGGCACTTTCCACATCTAATGAGATGATTATTTTTTTTAACTTTGTCATGTGGTAAATCCTAATTACTGATTTTTATATTTTGAACCACTCCTTCAGTTCTGGGATAAAACCTAATTGATCATGGTGAATGATTCTTTTTATATGTGCTTAGATTGTGTTTATGAAAATTTTCTTTGGTACCTTTTCAACTATTTTCCAAAGGGAAAAAAAAACTAAGTCTTAATGTGGTTTGTGTAACAGGTTTGTGGAATTTTTTCCTCATAAAATTATTTGGGCAATGGTTCTTCTGATTCTATTTTTCAGAGATTGAATTTAATTCTTCTTTGAAAGTCTGGTATAAAACCATATGGGCTTGGGATTTTTTTTTGAGACTTTTAATGATTGCTTCTATTTCTCTAGGTGCAATGGGTCTGTTTAAATTGCTTATCTAATCTTCATTTAACTTTGGTAATGCTAATTGACAAAATTACACAGTTCTTTTAGATTTTTCAGTTTGGTAGATTACTGGTTGTTAAGATATGTCCTTATGGGTGAACCCAAAGAAAAAGATGTATAGATCCACCTGGAAACTGGAAACAGACAAGATCACCTGACAAAATTGGGGGCCTGGGGGTGAGGGGGAAGGGACAGTTGAAGGGGGAGAGGATAGGAGAAGGGGAGGGTTGAGAAGAACTTGAGTGAACGGGATAGTCAAGATGGAGGAAAGGACAGAGATGAGAGCAAGGAAAGAGACTAAGGGAGCCATTATAGGGTAAGCAGAAACCTGGCTCTAGAGAAATTCCTAGGAAACCACAAGAATGATCCCAGCTAAGACCCTAAGCAAGAGGAGAAAGGGCCAGATCTTGACTTGCCCTGTAGTCAGACTGATGAATATTTTAAATATCACCATAGAACCTTCATCTAGCAACTAATTTAAACAGAGGTAGAGACCCATATCAGAGCACTGGACTGAGCTCCAAAGTCCAGCTGAAGAGTAGAAGGAATAAGAATATGACCAAGAGGTCAAGACCATGATGGGTTCACCCACTGAAACCGTTTACCATAGATAATAGGAATTCCAGCCGGACTTGGAATTAGCAAGCATAGGACCAAACTAGTCCCTCTGAATGTGGTTGACAGTTGAATTGCTGGAGCAGACTGAGGGGCCACTGAGGGCACCAGGATTTATCCCTACTGCTTGTACTGGCTTTTTGGAACCTATTCTCTTTTGATGTATACCTTGCTCAGACTAGATATAGTAGGGAGGGCCTTGGACATTCCACAAGGCAATGTGCCTTACCCTCTCTGAGGATGAGATGGGGTGGGGTGGGAGGATGTGTGGAGGAAATGGAAGGCAGGTAAGGAGTAGAACTTGGAATGGTATTTTTTAAAAATCTAATAAATTTAAAAAAATATGTCCTTATGGTTCTCTGGATTTCCTTAATATGTTGTTATGTTCTATTCATTTCTGATTTTTTATTAAATTTGGATATTCTCTCTCCACTCCTGAGGATGAGAAGTTTGCCTATCTTTGTTAAATTTCTCACAGAACCTTGCTGTTTCATTGGTAATTTGTGCTGTTCTTTTTGTTTCAATATCAGCCCTAAGTTGATTATTTCTTGCTGTCTAATATTTGGGTATGTGCTTACTTTTTGTTGTTGTTATTTCTGCTGTAGAACTGTTAAGTAAACCTTTAACTTGTAGGTATGTATGTTAAATCTACCATTTTTTAAACTGATTTTTATTGAGCTCTACACTTTTCTCTGCTCCTGTCCTCTCCCCTCCCCTTCAACCCTCCCTCAAGGTCCCCATGCTCCCAAATTCTCAAAAGATCTTCCCTTGTTGTACTTGGCATGTAGATTGGATCTGTGTACACCTCTCTTAGTGTTCTCATTGTTGTCTAAGTTCTCTGGGATTGTGATTTGTTTGGTGGTTTTCTTTGCTTTATGTTTAAAAACAAATTATAAGTGAATATATGTGATAATTGTCTTTCTGTGTCTGGGTTACCACACTCAAAATGATCTTTTTTAGCTCCATCCATTTTCCTGCAAAATTCAAGATATTTTTATTTTTTTCTGCCGTGTATACTCCATTGTGTAAACATACCACATTTTCCTTATACATTCTTTGGTCGAGGGGCATTTAGGTTGTTTTCAGGTTCTGGCTATGATAAAAAATGCTACTATGAACATAGTTGAGCACATGTCCTTGTGGCACAATTGAACATCCTTTGGATATATACTGAAAAGTGGTATTACTGGGTCTTGAGGAAGGTTGCTTCTTAATTTTCTGAGAAATTGCCACTCTGACATCCAAAGGGGCTGTACCAGCTTGCATTCGCATCAGCAATGCAAAAGTGTTCTTTTTACCCCACAACCTCTCCAGCATAAGTTGTCATCAGTGTTTTTGATCTTTGCCATTCTTACAGGTGTAAGATGGAATCTCAGGGTTGGTTTGATTTGCCTTTCTCTGATGACTAAGTTAAACATTTCCTTAAGTGTCTTTCAGCCATTTTAGATTCCTCTGTTGGGAGTTCTCTGTTTATGTCTGTACTCCATTTTTATTGGATTATTTACTCTTTTGATGAACAATTTCTTGAGTTCTTTGTATATTTTGGAGATCAGACTTCTGTCTGATATGGGGTTAGTGAAAATCTATTCCCATTATCAAGGCTGTCATTTTGTCTTGTTGACCATGTCCTTTGCTTTACAGAATATTTTCAGTTTCAGGAGGTCCCATTTATTAATTTTTTCTCTAAGTGTCTGTGCTGCTGGGTTATATTTAGGAAGTGGTCTCCTGTACCAATGCATTAAAGTATACTTCACACATTCTCTTCTATAACGTTCAGTGTGGCTTGCTTTATGTTGAGGTCTTTGATCCATTTGGACTTGTGTTTTGTGCATGGTGATAGATATGGGTTTATTTTCATTCTTCTACATGTTGATATCCAGTTATGCCAGTACCATTTGTTAAATATGCTTTCTTTTTTCCATTTGATACTTTTTGCTTCTTTGTCAAAAATCAGGTTTTTGAAGGTGTGTGGATTAATATCCAGGTCTCTGATTCAGTTCCACTATTCCTTCCTCCTGTCTGTTTTTATGCCAATAACAGGCTGTTTTCAGTACTGTAGCTCTGTAGTAGAGTTTGTAGTTGGGGATTATGATGATTCCAGAAGTTCTTTTATTGTACAGGATTGTTTTGGCTATCCTGGGTTTTTTTGCTTTTCCATGTGAATTTGGGTACCATTCTTTCAATGTCTGTGAAGAATTTTGCTGGGATTTTGATGAGTATTGCATTGAATCTATAGATTCACATAAATCTTTTGGTAAGATTTCCATTTTTACTAGGTGAATTCTACCTACTCAAGAGCATGGGAGATCTTTCCACTTTTTGGTGTCTTCTTAAATTTCTTTCTTCAAAGATTTAAAGTTCTTGTCATATAAGTTTTCTACTTGTTTGGTTAGAGTATTCTGAGATATTTTATGCTATTTGTGGCTATCGTGAAGAGAAACATGCTTCTCTTCACGATAGTCACAAATTGGAAAATCAGTAACCCTCCTTTACACAGATGATAAAAGGGCTGGGAAAGAAATCTACCAATTTTTTTTTAGCATAACCAGTTGATTCTATGAGCTTGCCTCTTAAAGCCATTTTCATTGTGCCTCATAAATTAGGGTATGCTCTGTATTAATTTTCATTAAAACATACAAAGTCTTTAATTTCTTTCTTGACTCACTTTTTTATTCAGTAGAGAATTGTTCAGTTTTCATGAGCTTGTAAGCTTTCTGTTGTTGATATTCAGCTTTAATCTGTAGTGTTCAAACATTGTGCAGGGTGTTATTTTAATTATCTTACAACTGCTGAGCCTTGCTAGTTGTATTTTAGAATGTGTTCAGTTTTGGAGAAAGTACCATAAGATGCAGGGGAAAAGGTATAGTCTTTTATGTTTGGGTGAAATGTTCTATACATTTTAGGTTAGGTAAAGATGGTTTCTAACATCTCTCTGGTCCAGAATTTATCTGTGTAGTTTTCATCTGAATGACCTGTCCATTGGTGAGAGTGGAGAATTAAAGTCTCCTACTATCAGTTACTGAGGGTAATATGTGATTTCAGTTGTAGTAATGTTTCTTTTACAGACTTGGTTGCCCTTGTGTTTGGGACATTGATATTAAGGATTGAAATGTCATCTTGGTAGACTTTTCCTTTGATGAGTGTGTGGAGTAGTCTTTCCTATTTCTTTTGATTTTTTTTCTTTGAAGTCTATTTTGTGAGGTATTAAAATGCCTATTAACAGGTTGCTTCTTGGGTCCCTTTGTATGGTATATCTTTCTCCACCCCTTTATCCTGAGGTAATATCTTTCCTTGATATCAAGGTGTGTTGCTCAGATGAAGCAGAAGGATGTATCTTGCTTTTATACCCATTATGTCCATCTGTGTATTTTTATTGGGGAATTGAGACAATTAATACTGAGAGATTTCAATAACAAATACTTGTTCATTTCTGTTATTTTGCTTTTGATAGCAGTAGTATGTGTGTGAATACAAGTGTGCATGTGTGTGTGTGTGTGTGTGTGTCTATGTGTGTGCCTGTCCATGTGCTTGTTTCCCTTTCTTTGATTTTGCTAGTCTGGGATAATTTATTCCCCTGATGTAGTTAATCTCTGTATGTTGGAATTTTCCTTCTAGAATCTTCTGCAAAGTTGCTTTTGTAGATAGATATTGTTTAAACTTGGCTTTATCAAGGAATATCTGTAGTAAGGGGTGAAGCAGGCTGCGTTCCTGGAACCCAGCTAGCTTAACTCCTGAAATAATTACACAGAAACTCTATTCATTTAATTACTACCTGGCCCATTATATCTAGCCTCTTCTTGGCCAACTCTCACTCTTGATTTAACCCATTTCTAATAATCTGTATGTCACCACGAGGTCGTGGCTTACCGGGAAAGCTTCTAACCAGCGTCAGTCTCAGGCAAGAGAATCATGGCATCTGCCTGTCTGTCCTTCTTCCCAGAATTCTGTTCTGTCTACTCTGCCTACCTGATCTCTGCCCTATCAAAAGGCCAAGGCAGTTTTCTGTATTCACAAATGAAAGCAACACATCGAAAGAATGACATCCTACACAAAATGTCTTATTTTCTTCATTTATGGTGATAATTTTGCTGGGTATAGCAGTCTGGCCAGACATCTGTTATCTCTTTAATAATGTACCATGTCCCCCTAGGTGCTGCTGGTTTTTGGAGCCTCCATTGGAAAGTCAAGTATAAGTCTAATAGGTCTGCCTTTATATGGTCTTTGATCTTTCTCCTTTGCATCTTTAATATTCTTTCTTGTTTTGTATATATAATGGCTTGATTATTATATATCAAGAGGATTTTCTTTTGTTGTTCAATCTATTTGATGTTCTGTAAGATTCCTATACCTTTACAGGCATCTCCTTTTGAAGTTTAGAAAAATTTTCTTCTATGATTTTGCTCATAATCTTTTCTGGGCCTTTGAGCTTGTATTTCTGTTCTTACCCTTTTCTTTTTTAATTTATTTTTAAATTTCATTTTGCATTCCATCAACAGTTCTCCCCCACCTCTCCTTCTGTTCCCCCATTTTCACCCCCAGGCCAAACCTCATTCATGCCTCCAAACAGGTAAAGGCTCCCATGGGAAGTCAAGAAAGTCTACCATCTTAAGTTGGGTAAGGACCAAGCTTTGTTCCCTATATTAAGGCTGAGCTTGGCATTCCAACATAAGGACTGGGCTCCTATGAGCTTACTCATCACCAAGGACAAATCTTGGTCCTACTGCCAGGTGCCTCACAGCCCAAACTTTATCACTATTTTTTACATATGGAGCACAAGTTTGGTCCCATGGAGGCTCAAAAGCTGTCAGTCTAGAGTTACTGTTTTTTGTTTTTTTTTTAATTTGAGTAGAGAAAGATTTACTACTTGTAGCAGCAGATATCAGGAGTCATTCACAGAAGAATTACCAACAGGACAGCTAATTTTAAATGTCTATGTACAATGAAATTTGGTTAGTACATATAGACCGTGCCATGAGTAGACACCATGACCATGGCAACTTTTTTATAAAAGAAACATTTATTTGGAGTGGCTCACTTACAGTTTCAGAGGTTCAGTCCATTATCATCATGGCGGGAGGCAGATATGGTTCTGGAGTAGTAGCTGAGAGTCTTACATGAGACTGTGTCTGAGAGCTATCTCCTCCCATTTTACAATCTTGTCTAGGACCGGGATTAAAGATGTGCACCACTACAGCCCAGTTTCTATGGCAAACTAGTGTGGCAACTGGGATTAAGAGTGTGTGTAAACACTGTTTGGTCTATAAGACTGACCAGTGGGGCTATTTTACTCTGTGATCTTCAGACAAGCTTTATTTATTAAAATATGAATGAAATATCAATACAGTTCCGCTTTTTGTCTAAAATATACAAGGCTATAACTAATTTAAGAAAAACTACAATAAGTACAAAGACTATATGCAATATATATAGGCAATAAATACATCAACAATGTCTAGTCCATTTGCACTTGACAAATTCAGAGAAAATGCTTCATATTTGTCTTATCTTGATGAGTCCAAAGTCTTATACTTAATTTACTTTTTATTATATTGCTTTCTGCATTTGGTAGACAAGAAAAACTACAGCTGTAACTATCTAGTCTTCAACTCCCTCAGAGCCCCTAGAAGAAAATAATATTAACTGAGTAAGCAGGAAGTATGAACAAGCAACTTCCAAAAAATGTGAGAAATGACAGGAACAGCTACTGACTAGACTGTAAACCAAAGTTCCTATGCAATATTGGGGCATCTATATTTGGGATACATGCCTAGCATATCTGACAGACTATTCTGTGAAGCAGAATATTCTGAAGGGATGTCTCCCAGATATTCTGTGAAGTAGGATATTCTGAAAGACTGCTCAGGATACTGCCTGGTATGTTTCATTAGACTTTCTGTTGCTATAAGATGTAGAGTTCATGTGTTTTCTTCGAGCTTGGTTCAGCTGTCCCTGTATGTTGTTGGGGTTTCTGTGTTGCTGGTTCCTGCAGTTGTTAAGTCCCAAAGAAATCACAACAGACATCTACATTAGTTACAAACTGATTGATCCATTAGCTAAGGCTTCTTATTAACTCTTATAACTTATATTAGCCCATTATTCTTGTCTATGCTAGCCACATTGCTCGGTAACTTTTTCAGTGGGCAGTCACATTTTGCTTCTTCTGTGGTTGGGTCACAACTGCAGAAAAGAGCTTCCTTCTTCCCAGAATACCCCTGATCTCTTTGACCTGCCTATACTTCCTGTCTGATTGTCTTGACTATACTTCCTGCCTTGCTACTGACCAATAAACATTTATTTAAAATATAATTGACAGAATACAATTGTCCCACACCAATTCCTCCTCTTTTTTTGTAAAAAAAGGAAAATATCCATAGTCCATTTTTGTGGGAATATGGGCATAGTTTTCCCAGCTACTTCCTGCTGGTTGCGAGTACTGATAATCTTATGGGGACCTAAAGAAAATTTAGGATTATAATCGTCATGACTGGAATATCCTGTGAGGCTTGATCATCTCAGGCAGCATCTTTCCTGTCAGGACAAACTCTGACTCTTACAGGTAGGCGGTCTGACTGCAGAGTATTTGAGTGTGGTTTCTGAGCACACTGTTGCACCTTGCTGGCTGGCAGGGACCTCGAAATGCCATAGAGTTGTGGCAATAAACATGACTCCAGTAATACCTCCACCATGAGCCTGGAATGTCAGAAAGCTAAGGAATAAGCTGGATCTAGCCATCAAAGCCATGGCTTTAATCCTTTCCATATTGATTAGCAAATTAAAGACTCATGTGGTAAGAAAAAGAGAGATATATAGTAAAGAGAGATTCAAGGATCAAGGAAACCTCTAAATGATTTAAAGTATGTTAAAAATATTTGCAAACTTGGGAGAGTAAAGAAAAAGGTTAAAGTCCTTAAAATGAAAAAGAGAGTAGTTGTGTGTGGTGGTAAACACCTTTTATCCCAAAAGTTGAGAGACAGAAACAGGCAGATCTCTTTGAGTTCAGGTGGGGTAGCACACACTTTTAATCTCAATGCTTGGGAGGCAGAGGCAGACAGATCTCTGTGAGTTCAAGATGTGGTAGCACACACCTTTAATCCCAGCACTTGGGAGGCAGATGCAGGTGGATCTCTGAGAGTTCAAAGCCAGCTTGGTCTACAGAGGGAATTCCTGGACAGCCAAAGATACACACAGAAACTATCTCAAAAAGTAAAAGTAAAAATAAAAGAAATAGAGGTTAAAATAAAGCCACAGAAAGATGAAAAATACACAGAGAATCTTGATACTGTATGTTATTTTGCTCTCTTTGAGTTGTTCTAATGCTAAGGAAGGAGCAACAGCTGCTAAAATATATTTGCTTATAAATGCTGCTGAATTAATCCAAAATAGGTTATTTTGAAAATACCTTGATTTCAAAATTGAAGTCAAAAGGTACATTACTTTGGAGAAGAGATTTTGCTTCTGTTTCCACAGGAAATGAGAGGCTGTGGATTATTTCTGAGTTAAGAAAAATCAGGTTTGATCAAGGAAAACCACCTGAGAAATCTCCAGTAGGAATAGATGGCCCGGATGTCTGAGTTCTACATCCAGAACAGATTCAAGACTGCTGACTGAGATGATCAAGCCTCACAGGATAGTCCAGTCAGGATTTGATCATAATTCTAAATTTTTTTTTAGGTCCTCATAAGATTATCAGTGCCCCCAACCAGCAGAAAGTAGCCTGGAAAACTATGCCCACATTTCCAAAAAATGGACTATGGGTGTTCTTGTTTAAAAAAAAAAAGAGGGGGAAATGGTGCAGGACAATTGTCTATATTCTGTCAATTATGTTTTAAATAAACACTGATCGGCCAGGAGCCAGGCAGGAAGTATAGGAGGGGCAACCAGACAGGAAGTAGAAGCAGGTCAATGACATCAGGAAAATTCTGGGAAGAGGAAAGCTCTCTCTCTGCAGTCCTGCCCAGGCACAGAAGAAGGAAGATGTGATCTGCCACACTGAAAAAGGTACCAAGCCATGTGGCTAACATATACAAGAATAATGGGCTAATATAAGTTATAAGAGTTAATTGGCCCTTAACTAATGGGCCAAACAGTGTATAACTAATGCAGACTCTCCGCGTGATTTATTTGGGACTTAACGATTCAGGGACTGGGCAGGACAGAAACCCCACCATTTGTAGATTTCTACATCATGATCTTGATGTTCCTTGCTCATATATTCCCTTCTCCATGTCTTCAAATGGATTCCCAGAGCCCAGCTTGATGTTTACTTGAGGAGCTCTGCTTCTCGTTCCATCAGTTTCTGGATGAAGGCTCAATGATGATAGTTAAATGATGATAGCTGGGGTATTCACCAATCTGATTACTGGACAAGGTAGTATCTGGCTCCCTCTCTGCTATTGCTAGGAGTCTTTGTTGGCAGCATCTTTGTGGATTTTTAGGAATTTCCCTAGGGTCATGTTTCTCCCTAACTCCATAATAGCACTCTGTATCAAAATCTCTCCTTCATTTTTCTCCCACACCATCCCTTTCCCCCATTGGTCACCCTGTTCCCTCAATTCTTATCTCCCATTCTCTCTCCTTTATTGCCTCCTCTTGCCCCCAGTTTACCCAAGGGATCTCATCTAAGGGCAATCTATGTGTTCCTCTTAGGTCTTCCTTGTT
>PVIU01015971.1:33124-46546 GCA_004026605.1 Ondatra zibethicus
TTTTTTTTTTTTTTTTTTTTTTTTTTTTTTTTTTTTTTTTTTTTTTTTTTTTTTTTTTACAGCTGAGTGATACTCCATTGTGTAAATGCACCACATTTTCTTTATCAAATATTCTTCTGTTGAGGGATATCCAGATTGATTCCAGATTCTGACTATTATGAATAATGCTACCATGGACATTGTTAGGCAAATTTCCTTGTGGTAAGATTGAGTGTCTTCTTTGTATATACCCAAAAATGATATATCACTGGGTCTTGAGGAAGTTTGATTGCCAATTTTGTGAGAAACTGAAATACTAATTTCCAAAGTGACTGTGCAAGTTTACACTCCACCAGTAGTGGAGTGACCCCTGACTCCACATTCTCTCGAATATAAGTTGGCCTTAGTACTTTTGATCTTAGCCTTTATGAACGGTGTAACATGGTATTTCAGAGTTGTTTTGATTTGTTTCCTTGATTATTAAGGATGATGAACAATTCCTTAAGTGTCTTTCAGCCATTTGAGCATCTTCTGATAATTATCTTTTTAGTTCTGTATCCCATTTTTTAATTAGGTTATTTTTTATTTTCATTTCTAGTTTCTTGAGTTCTTTATATATTTTGGATATCAGCCCTCTTTAAATGTGGAGTTGTTGAAGATGTTTTCCTATTCTGTAGGCTGTTGTTTTGTCTTATTTATCATGTACTTTGCCATACAAAGATCTTCAGTTTCAGGAGGTTCCATTTATTGATTGTTGCTCTCAGTGTCTGTGATACTTGCATTTTATTTAGGAAGTGGTCTCCTTTGCCAATGTGTTCAAAGCTACTTCCCACTTTTTCTTCTATCAGGTTCAATGTAACTGCATTTATCTCGAGGGCCATTTGTATTTGAGTTTTGTTCATTAGGAAAAATATAGATCTATTTGCAGTCTTTGAATGTTGACATCCAGTTATGCCAATGTAATTTATTAAACATGCTTTCTATTTTCCATTGTACAAATTTGTATTCCTTGTCAAAAAACAGGTGTTCATTGGTGTGTGCATTATTGTCAGGGTCTTCAATTCGATTACATTGGTCCATATGTCTGTTTTTATGCCAATATCAAACTATATTTATTACTATAGCTCTATAGTAGACTTTAAAGTCAAGGATGGTGATACCTCCAGATATTCCTTTATTGTACAAGATTGTTTTAGCTATTCTGTGTTTTGTTTTGTTTTTTTTTTTTTTTTTTGGTTTTCCATATGAAGTTGAGTATTCTTCTTTCAAGTTCTGTTTAGAATTGTTTTGGGATTTTCATGGGAATTGCATTGAGTATGTAGATTGCTGTTTTAGAGCATTGCAATTTTTTTATGTTGATTCTATCTATCTAAGAGCATGGGAGATCATTCCATTTTTCTGATATCTTCTTCGGTTTCTTTCTTCGGGGATCTAAAGTTCTTCCCACACAGGTCTTTCACTTGTTTCGTTAGAGCTATCCCATGTAATTTTTATATTTGTGGCTATTGTAAATGGTGATATTTCTCTAATCCCTTTCTCGGCTCATTTATCATTTGTATATAGAAAAGCTAATAATTTTTGATGTAATCTTGTATCCTGTCACATCACTGAAGGTATTTATAAGCTGTAAGAGTTCTCTAATAGAGCTTTTGGGGTCACTGATATATACTATCATATCATCTACAAACAACTAAAGTTTGACTTCTTTCTTTCCAATTTAAATCCCCTTGATCTCCTTTTGTTGTCTTATTGCTATAGCCAAAATTTCAAGAAATATGTTGAAGTGATATGGAGAGAGTGGATAGCCTTGTCTTGTGTCTGATTTTAGGGGAATCTCTTTTTAGTTTCTCTCCATTTAACTTTATATTGGCTGTCAGCTTGTTGTATATTGTTTTTATTATATTTGTTATGTTATTGTATCCATGATTTTTCCAATACCTTTGTCATGCACGGGTGTTGGATTTTGTCCAATGCTTTTTCAGCATCTAATGAAATGATCATATTTTTTTATTCAGTTTATCTACTTGATGGATTACATTGATATATTTTTGTATGTTGAACCAGTCCTGCAACTCTGGGATGAAAACAACTTGAACATGGTGGATTTTTTTTTTTTGATATTTTCTTGGATTCAGTTTGCCAGTATTTTGTTGAGTATTTTGCATCAATGTTTATAACAGATATTGGTTTGTAGTTTTCTTTCTTTGTAACATTTTTGTGTGGCTTGAGTATCATGGTAACTGGTAGCCTAGGAAAAGGAGGTTGACAATGTTCTGTCTCTTTCTTTTGTGTAATAATTTGAGGAGTATTGGATTAGGTCTTCTTTGTAATTTGGTAGAATTCTGTGCTGAAGCCATCTGGTCCTGACGATTTTTGTTGGGAGACTTTTAATGACTGCTTCTATTTCCATAGGGGTTACAGATTTATTTAAATTGTTTATTTCATCTTGATTTAATGTTTGTATATGGAACCTATCAAGAAAGTTGTCCACTTGTTTTACATTTCCTAATTTTGTGGAGTAAAAATTTTTGAAGTACAATCTGATGATTCTCCGATTTCCTCAGTGTTTGCAGGTATGTCCCCTTTTCATTTCTGATTTTGTTAATTTGAATATCCTCTCTCTGCCTTTGGTTAGTTTGGATAAGGGTTTGTCTATCTTGTTGATTTTCTCAATGAACAAACTTTTTCTTTCATTTATTCTTTGTATTGTTCTCTTTGCATCTATTTTATTAATTTCAGCCCTCAATTTGATTATTTCCTGGCCTCTACTCCTCCTGGATGAATTTGCTTAATTTTTTTTCTAGAACTTTCAGGTATTCTGTTATTTCACTAGTGTAGTATTTCTCTAACTCCTTTATATAGATATTTAGTGCTATGAGCTTTCCTCACAGGACTGCTTTCATAATGTCACTTAAGATTTGGTAGACTGCACTTTCAATTTCATTGAATTCTAGGAAGTCTTCTTTTTTAAATTTTTTATTTCTCCATTCAAAAATTGACCCTTCCTCCCCTTCTCCCATTCCCCTCCCGCTCCCCCACTAAACTTCCTCCCTAAGCCTCCATCCTTAAGAGAGGGCAGGGTACCCTGCCCTGTGGGAAGTCCAAGGCCCTTCCCCCTCCATCGCTGCCTAGGAAAGTTTGCATCCAAGTAAACTAGGGTCCCAAATATACAATACATGCAAAAGAGACAGGTCCCAGTGCTATTATTGATGGCTTCTCAGTCCGTCTGTATTGGCAGCCACATTTAGAGAGTCCGGTTTGATCACATGCTCTTTCAGTCCCTGTCCAGCTGGATTTGTTGAGCTCCCATTAGATCAGGCACACTGTCTCAGTGGCTGGACCAACCCCTCGGTGTCCTGACTTCCTTGCTCATCTTCTCCCTCCTTCTGCTCTTCAACTGGACCTTGGGAGCTCAGTCAATTGCTCTGATGTGGCTGTGGGTCTCTGTCTCTATCCCTATCCATCGGACGAAATTTCTATGGTGATATTCAAGATATTCATTAGTGTGACTATGGGACAAGGCCAGTTCAGGCACCCTATCCTCTGCTGCCCAAAGATTTAGCTGGGGACATCCCTGTGGACACCTCGGATCCTCTCTAGAGCCAAGTCTGTTGCCCACACTAAACTGGCTCCCTTAATATAGATATCTTCTTCCCTGCTCCAATATCTGCCCTTCCTCCATCTCCATCCTCCCCAGTCCTTCCCTTCTCCCTTCTCCTTCCCCCTCTCCTCTTCCTCTAACCCTACCCCACCTCTACCCCAACCTCCGTGTTCCCAACCTTTGCCCGGCTATCTTGTTTGCTTCCAATTTCCAGGAATTCTTTAATTACTTCCTTTATTTCATTCTTGAGCCATGAGTTTGTTTCCATGAGTTTGTAAGCTTTCTGGAATTTGCATTGTGGTTGAATTCTAACTTTAAGTCATGGTGACATGATAACATACAGGAAGTTATTCCAATTTTTTTGTATCTTTAGAGATTTGTTTTATACCCAAGTATGTGATCAATTTTAAAGAAGGTTCCATAAGGTGTTGAGTAGAAGGTATATTCTTTTGCATTTGGGTGGAATGTTATATAGATGTTTATTAAGCCCATTTGAGTCATAACAACTGATAGTTCCCTTGTTTCTCTGTTAATATTTTGTTGGCACACCTGTCTATTGATAAAAGTTGGGTGTTGAAATCATCCACTATTAATGTGTGGGGGTTGAAGTGCAGTTTAAGCTTTAGTAACATTTATTTTAGAAATGTGGGTACCCTTATATTTGGAACACAAATGTCATAAATGATCAAGATTTCATCTTGATGGATTTTTCATGTGATGAATATACAATATCCTTCTTCATCTCTTTAGATGGATTTAGTTTGAAGTATGTTTTGTTAGCTATGCCATCTTGCTTCTCAGGTTCATTTGATTGTAACGTCTTTTCCCAATCCTTTTGCTCTGAGAAAATGTCTGTCCTTAAAGGTGAGATGTGTTTCTTATATGCAGCTGAAGGATGGATTCTGTTTTCACATCCATTCTGTTGGTCTGCATTTTTTATAGGCAAGTTCTGTCCATTAATATTAAAGGATATTAATGACAAGTGGCTGTTAATTTCTTACTCTTTTCTTATTATTCATAGGTTTGTTCTTTTTACAATGTCCCAGATTTTTTGGAAGTATTGTATCAGGAGGTTTTTTGGTTTTGTTTATTGTTGTTGTTGTTTTGCCTTAGATTTAACATTTCTCTGTCCTATGTAGCAATGTAGTCACTTCTTCTTTTGTATCTTCAATGCCTGAAATTTTTTCTGTCATCTCTTATATTCTGTTGGTAAAGTTTGCCTCCGTAGTTCCTGCTCAAGTTTTTAATTGTTTTCCATTTCCAGTATTCCCTCAAGTTGTATTTTCTTTATTGGTTTAATTTCATTTTCAGTTCTTAAATAGTTTATACATTTTTTAAATGGTTTGTTCAATTCTATTTTTTGTTCAATGGGATTTATTAATTTCCACTTAAAGACATCTATCATCTTCAAACAAGCAGTTTTAAGGTCTCTCTCTCTTTATCTCTCTCTCTGTCTCTGTCTGTCTGTGTGTGTGTGTGTGTGTGTGTGTGTGTGTATGCATGTGTGTATATTATCTATGTTGGAATGTTCAGGTTTTGGTGTAGTAGAATAACTAGACTAGTAAATTCATTTATCCAGATTGTTATTGGATGTGCTTTTATGTTCGTGTCTAGGCATCTGATGTTTGGATAATTATAAATGTTAAGTTCTGATTTCTTGATTTATCATGGTTGAGTGGATTTCTTTTCCCTTGGTTACTCTTTCCTTCTGTATTTTTGGAGAGTGTGATGCTTGTATGATACCTTTTGGAAAATTAACTTGGATATTATAGATGTGGCCACTGAGGTTCCAGGCAAAATGTGTTTCTGTTTATTGGCAGCTGACATTTAAGAATAGGAATAAGTTAGGTGACTGAACATGTTCATAGGAGGGAGGAGAGAAGATTGTTAACCAGGGCCTGCTTACTTATTCTTTTTGGTATTCTAGGAGATAATGAAGAGTGGTCACCCCAGAAGGTCTGCTAGGATGTTGGGGATGAGACTGGCCATATGGATCTAGAGGAACAAAGAGAGAGGAGATGTTCTATAAACAGTCCACCTGTTCCCCTGCCACTAGTTGTCCCTGGTTAGCAGGGAGTACCTGCTGGAGTTGGGGTGGAAAAAAGCAATAATTTAAGAGTGGGTGGTTAGGAGGGAAATTTCTGTGGGATCCACAGAAGTGAACAGAGGATGAAGAAAGACTGAAGAAGGTTTTCTACGGCAGATGTAGCCATGGTATGGGTGATTGGATCTGGAGAGGCAGGCGGAGAGGTGCAACTCTGCCTTTAGCCTACTTGTTGCTCTCATATTACAGTATTTTTTCTATGTTAACTTTAGGCTTTTCTTTCTAATATGGTTCATTTTAAATGAAAAATCTTCTGAAAAACACACGAAATAAAACTATAACTAAACTGTTTTAAGAAGCAAAATATTTAACCTGGCCTTCTGGGTCACCTTTAATCCAGAACTTGCTGGGTAGAAGCAGGCATCTCTCTATGAGTGTGAGGCCAACCTGAGTTCTAAGCCCATGAGAGCTACATTTTGAGACTCTGTATCAAAAACAAACAGAAAGATTAATTAAAAAATAAAATATGTTCAACCCTTCACCTATAGCTAAAGCCTCATTTTTACAATCGATTCAGTCTGACATGCTAAAGGAAGAACTTTTTCATTTACTTTACATTAACATTTTGTAACTTTCTTTACTTTAATTTATTTTTTTAAATTTCATTTTACATTCAATCCACAGGTCTTTCTGCCTCCCTTCTCCTGCCCTTTTATCCCCACTCCAGTCCACCTTCATCCACTCTTCCCAAAGCATAAGGGTGCCCATGGCAAGTCAACAAATCTAGCACATTGGGGCCCTCTCTGCTGCATTAAAGCTGTACAATATAAGAAGTCCTCAAACAGTATCATTACTTCCTTAGACATGTGGGAGTAAAACTGGAGTAGGGTGCTTTAGGTCCTCACAAGGGAATTGGTTGATTTGGATAGAATCATGTAACACTATTTTGAAAAACACAGGGATATTTACAGAAAAATAAATATTTTGAAAAGAGACATTTCATACTTTTGTCTAAAGCAAATAAATATATTGATAAATTATTTATTTAATATTGTATATTTTCCTCTTTTTAATTTTTTATTTAATATAAGGAAGATTGAAGAAGAATCAAATCAGATTTAGATCACTCTCATTTTTATCTAATCATTGTTACCTTTGTGCTCTGTTTTATAGTATAAACACAGTTAGCCTTTTCTTTAAACATGTCTTATTTGTAAAGTTATTCTCTCATTAAAAATAACATCAATATTGCCCTAATCAAAATAAGGCAATGTAGAACTTAAAATGAAAGCATGCCTTGAGTATATATTATTTTGCCCAAAGAATACCGAATGAGGACCAAAGAGTCCTATGAATATAATTTCGAGTACATTGGCATATATTAAAACAAATATGCTTCAAATATACATAAACAATTTTAGCATAAAAAATTCATCACATTCTCAACTATATAAATTTTCATAGAAAGATACTAATTGTTACATTTTAAAATTATGTATTTGCTCATGAACAAAATATTATCACACAGTATTATTGAATTTTTATATTTATCTTAGTAAGAAAGAAAATATGCTTTATTGACAGCTAAAGAATATTATGACATGTTTATGGCTCAACAATGGGAACCAATTTAAGGCTGATAGAAATGCAAACTAGTCTGCCAGGACACATCCTTCATATAACATGTTGATATTTTCAGACTCAGTATAGTTTATTTCGCATCCAGGGAAAAACCAAGAGTTCATCTATCACCTGCTTAATTGTGTGTAGAAAACATTCAGGCCTAAGGACTGTTGAAAGAATGCCATCAGTACAGGGGCAGCGCACAGGCTGTTCCTATGCAGTGTTTGCACACACCCTCCCTTTTTCTTCACATAAGGATGAAATCCACTGGAGGAGTACAGATGGGAGAATAATATGACAGGGTGATGATGCTTACGATACGATGCTTTTGCTCCTGGAACAAAATGAGTGTTGTCTGTCTCTCATTTCTATACACAAGTTAAGATATTATCTTTGACTAATTTATTTTACCACTTTTGGTTATTTTATATATCTGTGCCTCAATATTTATTACTAGGATCCATTTACTAATCACATATACCTCAAGACTTAATACAACAGTTTCCTGTTATTTAATCAAAGTTTTAATCTTTCTTATATAAAACATAAACAGCAACAATGAGTGCGTTCATAAATCTATGGTGATGGTATTTTCATTTTTGAAATTCTCTTTATCTTTAATATATCCAGTTTGGAAAGTGATTAAGTAGTTTGTTGTAGATAATAGTTCAATGGTGTAAACTGTTTACCATAAAGGGATACAAGGAAACTTTAGCCTGATAAACAACAACCAAACCCCTGCATTAATAAATTTGTAGTAATAACATTTGTAATAGTTCATCAATCTATAGACTATAAGTTAAACCTCATTGAATTTGGTAAAAATACAAAATAATAAAAAGAACAGAAAAGAAACATTTGTTCTTATTCTGATTTTCAAAATCCTAATTTATAATCACATATCGCAATGCATCTTTTTTTAGATATATGAATAGCACTGAAAATATTTAAAACCATGTTCTGTTGTTGTGAACACTTTAACTGCTTTATTTAAATATTTATTAAGTATATTTTTTTTACTTTAACTTTTCCTTTTAGTGTTTTAAAATATATCAAGAAAGCTAACCATGTTCATTTTTATGTGGAACACTCTGTCTAGAGCATCTGATTTTCTCTTAATCTTTCACCATTTCATATGCTGCCAAGTTGTTCTCTTTGAGGTAAAATTTAAAAGCTGTTTTTGGCCACTTCTAAGTAGCTTCACTTGATCAGAGAATAGAATTTGTTTTAAATGATATAAAAGTAATGCTTGGAGCCCAGATTTAGCTTTATTTTAAGTTATCCCAGCAATTATTCAGTACCTCAGTCCACACTAAATTTGCAACAAACACCCACAGGCTTTTTGTTTTTCTCTCATTTAGCATAGCAATCCAAATCATAGTGATCAATGAAAATCTTTCTCATATCCTTATTTTTTTGGAGAAAGAAGGCCCAGGTTTATAATTTGTCAGATGACAGATATCAAATGGAAAAGAAAAGCACATCTTTGTAGGACAGTTTTGGAAACAAGATTCCACATGCTCCTTGGTGAAAAACCAACCAAAGAAAACATCTGCCAAATAAGAGAATTCCACTGAAACATGACTGAAGAATCATTAGAAGAAGGTATTCTGAGGCAACATACATGAACTTTCACCCTTAAGTAATTATATTGAGTATGTATTGGGAAAATCTGCTTGAAAATCAATATTTGTTTTTCCAATATTGGATTAAATAATACATTTTCTTTTCTCTGTTCTTCTTGTTGTGTGTGGCAAAAGATCATATTTTGGGTCCTGACTCTATCTTAATTTCTTCCTCACATTTCTGGGGTTAAGTATGGTTACAGTTTCAACTGAATCAAGTGGTATGTTAATGGATCCCTATTCTACCTCATCTTGATCACATTCTTTCACACTAATGGAAACAGATTAGAGAGATTAGTGGACCTTCCTTTCCCAGAGGTCCTACATGGAAACCAACAACTGATTCCTAACTAGTGAAGAATGATTAAAATTTTTTACAAATGCAAATGCTATTTTAAACTTGGATGAAGAATTTGTCCAGTGTCGTGAGAGAGCAACTTGGAAGAAATAAAGGATAAGAGATTTAAAGTCTTCAAAAGATATTGCCAACTATGGGAGACCATCTGGACTTTGATTGAAAATCAAAACTGATGGGTAGGCTCATTTTAGTTTTATTTAAAATAGAAGATGAAAGAAAACATTTTCTCTGTATGGCCCACATAAGATCATGCTTTAAGAAAGCTGGTTTTAAGATATTTGCTTATTAGAATATGAGCGTGAGTGAATTCATAAAATTCACGGACTGAAATATTTAGGAACACAGGATCTAGAACTAATGATTGCCAGGGAAACTCAGTTGTAATTTCTCCAACTATCGTTATTCATACATGACACAGCTCATGGTTAGGGAGATAACGGAGATGTCGATGGTAAATTGTGGCTTACTAGAGGCAAGGTTCAAAAGATGAAATAATATAATTTAATTTTATATACCACCACTTGTGTAATAAGGAAGAAAAAACTTCCACAGTTTTGTGAAAAGACAAAGTGTTGAAAATGAATTTTCAAATGTGATGCATAATTAAGTTAAAAAACCAGAGCCTAACAGTTGCAAAATTTGCATGGGAATTTGTTCTAGCTATTTCTTTCGGTGGAACTCTGTCCAGATTTCTTGCCTTCATTGACATGGCAACATGAATAGGAATCTCTTTCACCCATTATAAAAGGAGAACAAAAAATACACAAATCTTAAGGGGTTTTTCTATGTTATTAGTTGTTCTTAAAGCAGAAATTTAATGAGAGACAAGACAGATACAATAAACCAACAAAATTTCTTGCATATTCAGATACAGGTCAGTGTTTCAACAGGAAGCTGTTTTTTTTTTGGCAACACTCTTTCATTGTATTTTAAAACATACTTTTCTACTATAGTTCACTATATATCATGAACTATTTGTCAAATGTCAGCTATCATATTCTTTGGCACTGATGGAAACAGTTGTATTACTCATATATCCTGATATGCCGAATTCAAGAGATGGGAGAGAATGTGGAATGGACTGTTCATAAATCACACAAAATTCAACCCCAGCTCCATATAACTTTTTAAAACAAAGTATTACTGTAAAGTTACACTTTTATATCTGTTATTTGGTTTAGTTAGGTCATTTTATTTAAATAAATGATAATACATCATTCAAAATTATTACTGTGATAGAAAAATGCTTACCGCAAGCCAGATGAACATCAGTGGGAAACAATGTCTCTCTTCCCACTTCTCTTAAATTCCTGGTAGGATTGTCCTTTAATGCCAGGGCTGGACTCGATCATCTCAGAAATGTTATCACGAAAGCCATCAAACAGATGTCACTCCCCTAGCTTCTTCACCAATTCAACTTCCATCAGTCTCTCATCCTCAGAAATACCAAACTGATTTCCCCAGTCATGTAATTTCCCTGTGTATTTCCTTTACTTTAATTGATAATGCTTTATAAGCATATTTCTAGCTGCTGCTATGAGTAGCTTTCTATTACATTTTCTGCACGATGCATATTTCATGTGATAATGGACTTGCTTATTCTGTTCTTGTTTATCTGTCTATTGTTATAGAGGTTCCTTTCAACTTAGTTTGTACCACATTTTCAACACTTTCATTCATTCCTTGTATGATATATTTGAATGATACAATATTCTAAAGTTCATTTTAGACAGTTTGAGAAAATACATAGTCCTCCTTATGCTTTGCTGGTGGCTTCTTCAGAACAGTTAAGGATACACTAACACATTTTTATAAAATTTCTCCTAATATTAATGAGAAAAAGTACCCTGAGACCTTAATATCAAGATCAAGTAAATATGATGGTAAAAGGTAAAAGAGAACCAGACCATTAGTCATGTTCATACATTAAAACTAATGTGAAGCTGTATTACTATAAGATATTATTCATCCAACCTGTGAGTTTATGCAATGAATAGTGATTTTGTTTATAGTCAAAATAAAATGAAAATAAAAATGAAGTTTAAAATTAACATACTAAAACTAAAACTGAAAAATAATCATCTGAATACTTAAAGATGTTTGGAGCTACCATCATTCTTTGTACTGAAAAAATAAAATATTTACTTTCAGTATTCAGTTAAAACAAGTTGAGCAAAGAAAATAAAAAGAAAAGTAAAAAGTAAAGAAAAGAGCAACATGTTTGAAAAGAAACAAACTTAGATACAGAAAACAAAATTGTTTAGTTATTAAGTTATTAGGATAGTACATATAAATGGCGATTGGAATGAACAAAAGTATTAGTAATATTGAACACATCAGGCCATTAAAAGCATAATTTAAATTTATATTTAAAATGGCACAAAGTATGAAAATACTAGTTATTTATTTGACTTAAAATATGCCACACCTATATATAATAAGTGATACAGTCCTGGGGACATAGCCAGTGCTGGTAGCTGTGTCAGAGAAGCAGTAGGTGGCAATTGAAGTTCAAGGTATCAACCCACCAAAAGGAATCGCCCTGATTAGTAAATATTGGTTAGGCATGACCCACAGATCACGTACCCTGAAATGTCTTTTGTTTCCTCTATGTTTTTGCATTTTGCTGCAGCAATCTCTCTCTGGTGTCTGGCACGGTGTGAATGGAAGAGGGAGACCCCCACTGCCTGTAATAGAGTGTACCTCTCTCATGGATACATCCCATTTTTCTGGGCATTTTTAATTGTGGATTTTCACTGAAGATAATTCCTATCTAAGCTGTACTGCGTAACTGATAATAATAATGTTAGCTTATACAGAGTTTTGATGTGAAAAAAAACAAATACAAGGAAATGCTACACAGACAAGGAAGATGAATTTTTTCCTATGGAGCTGCATTGTTTGTAGCCCAAGTTAATGATTAAGAAAAAAATGAGTCCTAGGAACCATGCTAGCTCAATTTCCTTTAATCTCAATGCTGAAAGACACAGTCACAGGTTTTGGTGTGTACCATTGACTGAAACAAAGCCTTAAAATAAGTTCAGGTTAGATCAGATGTTTCGATAATAGATTTGAGATGAAAAACCCTAGAAAACAATTTAAAGTTCTGAAGGACACATAGCTGAGGTCCAAATCACAAAGCAACCTGACTATTACTAGCTGATCTACTTTCTTTGCTAGTGTTGGTTGATGAACAAAAGTGAAGATTAATTCCTTATGTCCATTTTCTTTGTCCTCAATCCCCTGATATAAAAAAAAAAACTATTGATGAGTGTGTTTGTACACTCAAGATTTAAAGTAAAGCTAACTGATTATTTTTCATATATAAGAGTTGAGATTTGGGATTCCTTTAAGATTCCGTATAAGATTACCTTTCTTTTTTGTTTTGTTTTGTTTTATTTTTTCCATTCAAAAACATAATTAAAGAAATAAAATTTTTACATTTCTTTCCCTTCTCCCGGTCCCCTCCAGCTACCCCCCAACCCCTCCTCCCTCCCCCTTCTTCCTTGAAAGAGGGCATAGTGCCCTGCTCTGTTGGAAGTCCAAGGCCCACCCCCCTCCCTCCCGGCCTAGGAGGGTGTGTATCCAAGTAGACTAGGTTCCCAAAAGATAATACATGCAGAAGAGATAGGTCCTGGTATCATGTTGATGGCTTCTCTGTCCGCCCCCATTCGCCGCCACATTCAGAGAGCCTGGTTTGATCATATGCTCATTCAGTCCCAGTCCAGCTGGATTGGTGCGCTCCCATTAGTTCAGGCACACTGTCTCAGTAGGTGGACCAGCCCCTCACGGTCCTAACTTCCTTACTTATCTTCTCCCACGTTCTGCTCTTCAACTGCACCTTGGGGGCTCAATCCATTCCTCTGATGTGAATGTGGGTCTCTGTCTCTATCTCCATCCATTGGATGAAATTTCTATAATGGTGATCAAGATAATCATCAATGTGACTATGGTACAAGGCTAGTTCTGGCACCCTCTCCTCTGCTGCCCAAATACCTAGCTGCGGACATGCCCATAGACACCTGGGATCCCCTCCAGGGCCAAGTATCTTGCCAACCCTAAAATGACTCCCTTAATGTAGATATCTTATTCCCTTCTCCAATGTCCACCTTTCCTCCATCTTCATCTTCCCACTCCCCCCAAGCTCTCCCCAGTCCTTCTCCCTTCTCCTTCTCCCTCTCCCCTTCCCCTA
>PVIU01015972.1:0-46452 GCA_004026605.1 Ondatra zibethicus
ACATAAGCTCCTGAAAGACAATAATTATACCAAATTTGTGTTTATATTTCTTTTTTTCATATTCTTTTATTTTTTTCCATTCAAAAACAATAAAATAAAATTTTTACATTTCCTCCCCTTCTCCCAGTCCCCTCCCGCTCCCCCACCCCTCCTCCCTCTCCTTGCTTCCTTAAAAGAGGGCATGGTGCCCTGCCCTGTGGGAAGTCCAAGGCCCTCCCCCCTCCATCCAGGCCTAGGAAGGTATGCATCCAAATAGACTAGGTTCCCAAAAAGATAATACATGCAGAAGAGATAGGTCCTGGTGTCATTGTTGATGGCTTCTCAGTCTGCCCCCATTGGCAGCCACATTCAGAGAATGTGGTTTGATCATATGCTCGTTCAGTCCCAGTCCAGCTGGATTTGGTGAGTTCCCATTAGTTCAGGCACACTGTCTCAGTGGGTGGACCAGCCCCTTGCGGTCCTAACTTCCTTGCTCCTCTTCTCCTACCTTCTGCCCTTCGACTAGACCTTCGGAGCTCAGTCCATTGCTCTGATATGAATGTGGGTTTCTGTCTCTACCTCCATCCATCGGACAAAATTTCTATGGTGGTGATCAAGATATTCATCAATGTGACTCTGGGACAAGGCTAGTTCCGGCACCCTCTCCTCTGCTGCCCAAATACGTAGCTGGGGACATCCCCGTGGACATCTGGGATCCCCTACAGGGCCAAGTATCTTGCCAGTCCTAAAATGACTCCCTTAATGTAGATATCTTATTCCTTTCTCCAATATCCACCTTTCCTCCATCTCCACCCTCCCACTCCCCCAAGCTCTCCCCAGTTGCAAACTTCTGCAACCTCTTTGGAAATCAGTGTGGTGGTTTCTCAGGAAATTGGGAATCAACCTACCTCAGGATCCAGCAATACCATTCTTGGGAATATACCCAAGAGAAGTCCAATCATACTACAAAAGCATTTGTTCAACTATGTTCATAGCAGCATTGTTTGTAATAGCCAGAACCTGGAAACAACCTAGGTGCCCCTCAATGGAAGAATGGATCAAGAAAGTGTGGATTATATACACATTAGAATACTACTCAGTGGTAAAAAAAACAATGACATCTTGAATTTTGCATGCAAATGGATGGAAATAGAAAACGCTATCCTGAGTGAGGTAACCCAAACCCAGAAAGATGATTATGGTATGTGCTAACTCATTAGTGGACCCTAGCCATAAAACAAAGGACACTAAGCTTTTAGCTTATATTTCTTTAGTAGCTACATCTTTTTCAATCCTGGCTTCTAAATGTTCACAGTCAAGATTGGCTTGCACCATTAGATTGCCTTAAATTGGCTCCAGTTTGTCTCCCTAAAATTTATTTGGTTTCACAATGTTGTTTGAATTTCTTATGTTTTATTTTATAACTTTGTAGTTTTGCAGGCAGATTTGACATAAACTAACAGCATTGTGATTGCTAATGAAGACATCAGAAATCACATTTATTTGAAGTTTTTACTATTCTTTTTATCATCACTATGTTAGTAGATTGAAGTTGGTTTTCCTCTCCTTTCCTTTGTCTCCTGCAATATTTTGTCAAAAGTATTTAGAATTTACAACCTAGATTTATTTATTACACTGTTGGTCTTAAAATCTGTATAATTATTTAGGATGCTTACATAGGCTTCTAAAAGAAAGTACATTTTAAATGCATTGCCTTAGATTAATTTTAAGAAACTGACGAGTTAATCTAAATTGCTAAAAAAAGTCACATCCCACTTTTCTTTTCTTTTGTTTTTACAATGCAAAGATTTGTGAGTATAATTGATTTGCCTCTTCAGTCTATATGATTACAGCTGGGACACCACCCTGAACTCAATAGCTGGATTGGGCATGCTTTGATATTACTGCTTACAAACTTCTAAAGCTGAAAAGTAACCTTTGGTGTTCAAGTTGAATAGTACCAACGCATTGTGAGATGGGGATGATTCTCTATTATGGCCCAAAGGTAGGCAAATGACAGATTCTTGGTCTTTTTTTTTGTAGAATCACAATAATAAAAAGAAAACATAATATAGAATGGATACAATTAGAGAAGACAGTGAACTAATAAGCCAAAGAGAACTTCCATAAATATTCCTATATGTTATGAGGCATTAATTTATCTTAGTCACTATTTGCTTAGTCACAAAGCTACAACAACAATAAAAACAACAACAAACATTACCAGAGAAAATATTCATGAAGAAAATAGAAATCCACAGAGACATCCAGCAAGCAGAAGTTTTGTATATTTATGAGTTTTGATGGTGCAAACTCCCCATGCCAAAAATCCCTATGGCTTTTCTTTGTATTCCTCTCTGTATTGTGTAATGCCATATACATGTCCAGTTTCTGTAGTAGCTGGAATGTGGAATCTGAAGCAAGGGTCTATTATTTACTTATGTTTCATGATTCAAGGGTAAAATAATCAAGTTGTATGGATTCAGTGAGATAACCCACAGTAGGAAACAGATGAGGATTTAGACATTTAGACAATATTACATTGAAAATTTTGTGTGGGATGTAAGAGTGAGCAAGGTGAAAGCTGAGACTAGCTGTTCGCAAGGAAGAGCCCCGAGCAAAGGAGGACGGGTTGATCAATGATGCCTTCAAGGAAGAGCAAATGGCTTATATATTGAGATTTAGAGTAGAGGAGATTCCTGAAATGCAGAGACAGAAGAATCACATCCAATGAATCTTCAGAAAGCCCAAGAGAAGGTTGTACAATAGAGCATCATTTTAAGGATAAAGAAGAAATTGTCAGGAGTGACACCAACTGTCAGTAAGAACAGTCTAGTGTTATACAGGGCAGAGAGCACTGGTGCCCTAGAGATGAATGCAGTGTCAATCCAATGCACAAAAGTGAGAAACCACAGTGCAGTCTGACTTGTTTTGTCTTGATCTATGTGTTTGAAATGGAATTTGGAATTTTCAGCAGTGATGCTTGTGAAGTATTCTGTGAGAAAGGATATTTCCAGCAGTGCTTCCCTACATTAAGGTCATGAAACTTTAAAATGTGGGTGGTGTCACCAAGGAACTAAAATTCTAATATCACAGTCTGGAAGTTTTGGGAGTCTATTGGAAATATTCTTTATCTTGTTTATGGTGGTAGTAATAGGAAAGCATGCATACATGCTCTCTCTCTCTCTCATACCAACTTAGTGTTTTGGAAAGGTCAATCAAAAGAGTTGATGAAAAGCTTCTGTAAAGCAAAGGACATGGTCAGCAAAACAAAACGACAGCCTACAGAATGGGAAAAGTTCTTCACTAACCCCACATCAGACAGAGGGCTGATCTCCAAAATGTATAAAGAACTAAAGAAATTGGTCACCAAAAGAACAAATAATCCAATAAAAAATTGTGTAT
The DNA here is from genome assembly GCA_004026605.1 of Ondatra zibethicus. Taxonomy (NCBI): domain Eukaryota; kingdom Metazoa; phylum Chordata; class Mammalia; order Rodentia; family Cricetidae; genus Ondatra; species Ondatra zibethicus. Next base: position 3,385 of record PVIU01015972.1, read on the forward strand.
AGACCTAAACAGAGAACTCTCAACAGAGGAATCTAAAATGGCTGAAAGACACTTAAGTTCAACATCCTTAGTCATCAGAGAAATGCAAATCAAAACAACTCTGAGATTCCATCTTACACCTGTAAGAATGGCCAAGATCAAAAACACTAATGACAACTTATGCTGGAGAGGTTGTGGGGTAAAGGGAACACTTCTGCATTGCTGGTGGGAATGCAAGCTGGTACATCCCCTTTGGATGTCATTGTGGCAATTTCTCAGAAAATTAGGAAACAACCTTTTTCAAGACCCAGTAATACCACTTTTGGGTATATATCCAATGGATGCTCAATCGTGCCACAAGGACATGGGCTCAACTATGTTTGTCATAGCCAGAACCAGGAAACAGCCTAAATGCCTCTCGAGTGAAGAATGGATAAGGAAAATGCAGTACATTTACACAATGGAGTACTACACAGCAGAAATAAATAACGTCATCTTGAAATTTGCAGGCAAATGGATGGAGCTAGAAAACATCATTTTGAGTGAGGTAACCTGGACCCAGAAAGACAAGTATCACATGTAGTCACTCATAAGTGGCTTTTAAACATAAAGCAAAGAAAACCAGCCTATAAATCACAATCCCAGAGAACCTAGACAACAATAAGGACCCTAAGAGACATACATAGATCTAATCTACACGGGAAGTAGAAAAAGATAAGCTTTCCTGAGTAAATTGGGAGCATGGGGACCTTAGGAGATGGTTGAAGGGAGAGGAGAGGCAAGGAGGGGAGCAGAGAAAAATTTAGAGCTCAACAAAAATAAAATAGAGTTGATTAACTGAAAAATATAATTTCAAGACACTTTTTACTGTACACTTACAGTAGATGGCTTTATTTGAAAATATAATAAATTAAAAAATAATAGCCACAAGTAATTGGAAGCTTTCCCCATGCAGTCATTGAGTTAGATTATTGATCTCCTGTTCAGTCATTGAGTTCAGCTGCTGATCAGCTGAGAAGGAAAGCACCTTGGAGAGTAAGATTTTTTTTTTTACTGAATCATTTCATGATGTATTATTGCTTGCACATTCTTAAATACTGAATTTTTGTTCACTAATTACTCTAGGTGTAGCTTGCTAAGTGGCTTCAGAAGAGGAATAACCTGAAATGATAGTGGAGGCATCATTACTGTGGAGGAGACATTTTTAAGAGACACAACTGGTTTCAGGAGGACCATTGTTTCATTTGTGAAACTCTTGCTCCAACTTAACTGAATCACAATCCCAGAGAACCTAGACAACAATAAGGACCCTAAGAGACATACATAGGTCTAATCTACACGGGAAGTAGAAAAAGATAAGCTTTCCTGAGTAAATTGGGAGCATGGGGACCTTAGGAGATGGTTGAAGGGAGAGGAGAGGCAAGGAGGGGAGCAGAGAAAAATTTAGAGCTCAACAAAAATAAAATAGAGTTGATTTTTTATTTATTTTGGAAGGGTTAGTACAAAGAGTTGAGGAACTGAGATGTTGGGGTCACTTATTAGATTATCTATGATCAAGCTAAAGCTTTTGCTCACTGAATATTTAGCCACAGCTGAAGCATTTTGTAATCATTACAAAACCGGGGTTCAAACTTTCTTACTCTTTTGTAAATTTGATTTAGACTGGCTGCTCTATTAAGCTGTTATCTGAGGGGTCTTCAGCTGATGGCACCCTAAAGGTACAGTGTATTGGAGGATGTCTTCTGACTTCCTTCTTTCCAGCTCGGCACTGACAGTGACATTGATCGGTCTTTCTCTGTACTAGATTGGTGATTTGTAGTCAGCACTAAATGAAAGCTAGGATAAAATTCACAGATTAGTTATTGACTGGTTTTAATCAGGTTCTCTGCTCTATTGAAATAATTGAATCCTAATTTATCAATTTTAAGATTTATCTTTTATTATTATTTCTGTTTTCTTTTTTCCAGATAAAAAGATGATTTTAATTACTTTTTACCTCTGTAAACACAAGCGTAAGGGTTACATACTGGATACCTAATGGATCGTACAGAAATTCCTTAACAAATATTTGAAAAAATAAGTAAGTGAACTATTTGCCCTTACGGCTATTCATTATTTTTTAAACTGATAAATGAAGTGTTGTCTAAGTTACCTTTGAATTTATACTAGAGAAGTCATTATATTTGTTAAAATTTTTGAAGCATGGTCTTATTAGCTTAAAACATCAGAATCTTTTCATTGAAACACATGTCTTTGGTCTACAAATGGTTCATGGAAGCATATTACCATAAGGTAATATTAAGATTTTCATTTCTATTTTAGTATATGAACTTCAAAATATACCTGACATATAACCCTGTATACTTATGCAGTTCTCTTGAAAATAGTATTTGCTAGAATAATTTGATAAAACAAATTGCAGTGATGATTCTATAAAGATAAAAAATGTAAATATATTATTAGAAGTTAGGGCAATGCACTATTAAAAAGTTTCTATTCTGTGGCTCTTTGACAGAATGCAAAGTTTATAATTAAAGCGAGGGGCTATTTAGTCATTTATGATTGGTTCACAGAAGATTTTAAAATTGTTTTACATTTGTTTTTTGTGTGTATGCATACGTGTGTGTTTGTGTGTGTGTGTGTGTATGTGTGTGTGTACATGCCTCAGCACACTTGTGGAAGTCAGAGGGAAACATGTAGAATTCTGTTCTCTTCTTCCACCATACAGTACTCAAGAGATCAAACTTGGGTTCTCAGCCTTGGTTCATTGGCCCAGTTCACTGAAGTTTTATTTGATAAATTTACATGATCATTCCTAGCATGTAAAACATTTGTCTCAATAATCATTTGATTGTTCCTTGAAAAGTAAACTATATAACTTGTTATAATTCAGAATGTATTATATTATAATGCATAAAGTAAATACAGAAACCTTGAGTGGCTCAAAAAATTCTCAAGTGACAGAATCTGGCAGTCTCCTGAATCTATCATAAATATTAAATACTATTTACAAAAATGATTATTCCATTAATTTCATCCATATAGAATAGATTTCTATTTCTCTATTGACTTCATCCATATAAAATAGAGACAACTATCAACTTTATTTACAAAAAGCAAAAATCACACAGGATTTAATGTTACCCAAGTATTATTTTTGTAAAGCAAAAATCTTACTGGTTTCTCATGATGTCTTTTAATATTTTAGCAAAGGAAATATACAGACAAACAAAAACAAATACTAACTCTGGTGGGCCACTCTACAAGGCCATCTAAGAGTTCCTAAAAGAAAAATCACACTGAAATATTAAAAACCATATGTACCCTCGATAGATAGGAAACTTTCCCATGTTAACAACATTGCTACTAATGGAAATTTGTCATTTTAAATCTTATGGCTTGTGCACACTGATTCACTACTTGTGAGACATCAATATTTAACAGAAAGTTGCAAAATATTGCTGCCTTTAGGATTTTCCACAGTGTTTTATCACAATTATCTAGCATTTGAAGTCAAAACTGCATAATAAATGTGATTAATATTGTACAATTGCGGATTACATTGTTATTAGGTCTAGATACTTTTATTCTAAAATAGTGCTACTTGTGAAAATATTAATAGTTGGCAGTGATGGTTGAGGTTTAAGAGATGCTCCCTAAAGAATTAAACCACTGTTCTGTAAACAGACCTGGAGACACCTCCGTTTCTACACGTTTTTATAAGATTGTATCGCCTTCTACAGTTTAAATTCCCACAGTCCTGTAGGGATGATTTCCCAAACACAGATGCCAGCTTCACACCCATGTGTGACACTTTCGGTTGACTTGCATTTGTGTTGCATCATGCTTGAGGTTCAATCTGGGTTTTGTCTGTTAGAATTACTCATACAATGCCCTGGGTGGTACTTCCTGGGACTTTCCATGTGTTTGCTCATAGTTGCCAGGCCTATTATTAGAAGTTAGTCGGTGCATACCTGGCTGTTTACTAAGTAGTAGCTGCTGTAATGTGGCTGCCATTCCTTCATTGTCTCTTTAATACCTTACTTCCTATCTGTACATTTCTATAACTCTTTGCACTGCAGCCTGGAACACATTGTTTAGTCTAATCTTAAACAAACAAACAAACAAAAAGGAAACCCACACACTTGTTCTTTTACTGCATTGGTCATCAATTTATTGTGTGGAGTAAGATGTATTGACTGCCTGCTGGTATGAAGTACTGAAGACACACAAGAATTAAACATGACTCCATGCTAACAGAATGTACAATCCAAGAAGCATCCATAGTGAATAGGTAGATGACTGAATTTTAAGTATCTTAAGGAAGAATTCATGGAAGAGGAAGCTGTTTTAATTTGAAAAAGAAGAGGAAAATTGAGGTGAGACACAGCATAAAGTCACAGTGGCATGTGACCAACAGATGCAATTTAACAGAACTGCTGGCTTGTATGTGGTATGATGGAACAGATAATATCAAAACCGAATACAGTCGTCACTGAAACTGAGATTGCCTGGAAGAGATTTTCTTCACATAGTTCCACTTCTGTAAGTGTTTAAGGACACACAACTGACAGTTTGTTGCTCTAAATGACACCAGATTTGTTTCTAATTCGTAAAGGCATAAGTGTGTGGAACAGTTTTATATTCCTTAAGAAGAGAATGATCTGACCTATAGCAAATCACTTCAAACAAACAAACAAAAAAAAAAAAAACCAAAAACAAGCCTATGCAGATGAATATAGGGAGCCAAGGGCTCTGCAAAGAGGGTCTGAGAAGTGAAAACTCCACAGAGTGAGCACTTCTTGCTCTGGTCCCATCTGCCTCCCACTTATCCTTATGGTGGGAAAAGCCATGTCTAGAAACAGGAGCTTCCCGAAGGGCCGTGGTGCATGGAGTAGGGTGGAAGTCTGGACATTGGATCTTGGGAGGCAATAAAAGAAGAGATCCTGGCAAAGTCAGTGGCAGTGGCTAATGAACGCCTTTTGTGCTGCACACAGTTTCAATTTTAGGTAGGGGAAAGATAGACTTGACCATGGTTTTGAAGAGAGTTAAAAGAGAAACACTAAGCAGTGGCAGTCAGTGAACAACTGGTTTGTTCTCAAAAGTGTCAACATCACCACAATCAAGGAAAAACTGAGGCCAGATCCTGACCCAAGGAGGCTAAAGAGATGTAGCAAATGCATGTGGGCATGATCCTGAACAAGGGTTTTGTTTTTGTTTTTTGGCCTTTTCTTATCTAGTTTACTGTTAGGGCTTGGAAGACTTTGAGGCAGACTGTAAGACGAGTGCCAATTTCTTGATTTGGAGGATTGTAATCTGGCTATCTAAAGAATATCCCGTCAAGGAGTATATTGTCAAATATTGGGCATCATTGGTACATCAGGAAACTTAATTAAACTCAAATAATTCAGTAATTTGCAATTTACAGCTGTCCATAAGTTTGACATTGCTTAAAAAGTATTAAAATTATTTTTTTCTGCTATGATAACATAAACACCTATCTGTGTGGCACAGTATAATTATCCAAACACTGTTGTGCTTAATTAAGAAGCCCATGGAGCAGAAATGTGTTGAAACTACCTGCAGCACATACATAATTTATAGTCAGGCTTTTTAAAATGCTATGGTAGTCAATCAACCAAGTTTTTCTGGGGCTATTGAATTTTGCATGTATTGTCTTATATAAGACTGAGCATTCCTAAAAGACCCTGTAGGAAGAAGTGAAGCCCTGGACGTCACCTGAACTCCCCAGCCTCCAGCTCAGCATGCTCTCCTTTTCTCCTTCCTGCCCTTGTTTCCTTATTTTTAGCAATGCCTTCCTATCTGAGCCCTTGGTTTAACCATGGCTTTGGGAGGACTCAGCCTTGTACAGAAGGTAATTAGAACTGAGAGTCAATTTGCAGCCTTGGGAACATCATGCCCTTGGCATTTGATTCTCAATGTATTCTGGCTCAGTTTTGAGCCTTGGGGCTTTCTCCCTTCTGTTTCACAATCTCCCTCTAAGGACTAGTCACTGCTATTGCAAAGCTGTCTCAACATCAGGAACAGGATGCTTTTCTGGTATGTAACTCTTTCTTTCTTGTGGTTGGAGTAAGGGGCGTGGGCTGTGTTCCCAGCACCTGGCTCCCAGCAGCCTAGTGCAGGGCCCCTTGTTCCATCCCGCCCTACTAGCTTAACTCCTGAAATAATTACACAGAAACTGTATTCATTTAATTACTGCCTGGTCCATTAGCTCTAGCCTCTTATTGGCTAACTCTCACATATTCGTTTAACCCATTTTTAATAGTCTGTATGTCACCACGAGTCGTGGCTTACTGGGAAAGATTCAGCGTGTCTGACCTGGCAGCTTCATGGCAGGCGGCTCTCTCTGACTCTGCCTTCTCTCTCCCAGAATTCCATTCTGTCTACTCTCCAAACTTAAGGGCTGCCCTATCAAAAGGCCAAGGCAGTCTCTTTATTCAACCAATGAAAGCAACAGAAATACAGCAAGACCTCCTATACCAGTGGTGGATGCCTTTTTTTTTTTCTTCATATAAGACCTGGTGACATATCAAGAAAAGACAAATCAAATAAACCAGCAGAAAAGCAAGGTAGGGAATGCAAGTTGAAAAACACCTATTCAATTTCTGGAAGTTTCTTCCAGTAGCAAAATTCTATCAGAACTGTTTTGGTCATATGGCAGTTGACAGTTCTCTCCAAAGAAGGGAACAACATTAGCGCTGGTGTCAGTTTTTCAAGATTATTTTAGGACTGACCACTTGTTTTCTTCCTGGGAAGAGGTGATTATAAAGATAACATATTCTTAGTCCTGTCACCTGCATGTTTTCAAAGGGATTCTTAACAAGACTTCTTTCATCTTCTCACGTGCTTATTGTTGGGATTCATGTTAAGAAAGCATCAATTGTCACTGCTCATACCAGTGCTCATACTATAGGCTTTGCTTCCTTCTTTTAACAATCTCATTGTCTACTTTTTCTATACTAAGTCACCAAGTCTCATTATGGCTGGCATATAACTCTCATCTTTAAAGGGATGGTTTTTCATATATGGCCTTCCCATGCAAAGTCTTTTCCCTTTGTTCATTTAATAGACTCTCTTCTAATAGCACATGACAGGAGCTATTTATTATGACATCTACATAGAAATGGATGAATTCATTATTAGAAAATAACAGATTTCTTTACTCAGTCTTAAACTTGAATATATCCTTCTTAAAATATCTTTGACTTGCAGTTGTTGAACAAGAGGTGCACCTTAAAATGAGCAGATAATATTTTCCTGTTATGATCCCAGTGATCAGACACTTTTATAGTAATTTGGGATCCCTTCTTTTGTTCCTACTTTGTGTGTGTGTGTGTTTATTGATGCTGAGTGGTGAAGGTATAAAGGTAAAATACAAAATGTGAAAGAATAATTATATAAGACAAAATTATATGTCATGTTTATCTAATTATTTGGTAATAAACATGAAAGAATATTAAAATTTAAAGTTTAACTGTAAGTTATGGTGTTGATTCTGAGTTTTATACTCTTTGTGTAAATTCTAGGTACTAGGAGGGAAACAGCAATGTTTCCATGTTTTTTCTCAAGAATAGTCAACCTTGCAAGTTAGCACAGAGTCATGTTCAGTGTTGAGAGTTATTATAATCTGCTTATGATTACACCTACTCCTTTAGCAGAGGAAATGCTCTGTGTAAGGTAGATGATGTTCTAATTAGAGTACAGGTCTCAATTAGTTCAAATCTGGAGACAAGCATGTTGCAGAGGATGCAGTCTTGTCTGCTTTCCTGTTTTCTTTTCTTGGTTAGTCACTTCAAATTCCAAGCTTATGTGATGACATTCAAACTTACATATTTATAATATTTGCTCATATTTTCATCTTTTTTGACAAGCCCCCTCAAAAGTTAGGATGTTTCTCAGTTCCCATCTATGCTAAATGTCTTGTTGACGGCAGTAATCTGGGCTGAGGCTTCTCTTTTTGTTCTAATTTTGTCCAGTGAACAACATACTGTGCAGCTCATGTCCCTGCCATTTACTGTTGAGCTCATTATCAGTCCCTCTCCAGAGAGTTTAACTGACTTCACATTTGTTGACTGAGGTTTCTGTCCTGCCTGGTTCCTGCAATCATTAAGTCCCAAAGAAATCACACAAAGGTCTACATTAACTATAAACTGATTGGACCATTATGTCAGGCTTATAACTTATATTAGCCCATTATTCTTATCTGTGTTAGCCACATGGCTCAGTACCTTTTCCAGTGGCATAGTCACATCCTGCTTCATCTGTGTCTGAACAGGACTGCAGAGGGAGCTTCACTCTTTCCAGAATTCTCCTGTTCTCATTGACTCGCCTCTACTTCCTATATGGTTGTCCTGCCTGTACTTACTGCCTGGCTACTGGGCAATCAGCATTTATTTAAAACATAATTGATAGAATATAGACAATTGTCACACACCACACACTGCTACTTTATTTGTCAGATCAACAAATATTTATCAATTATTCAACATATACTAGTATCATATTTATCTGCCTTATGAAATGCTGCAAAATGTATTGATTGGAGATGATGACTGGTCTTACCTGGGCTGCATTTAGTTGATTAATCAGATGGATACTAGATCCTGTTAAAATACTGGATTGAAAAGCTGTCTTTCTTCCCCTCTAATCTTAGGGCTTCTTACTTTCTACATGCTGTCTCAATCTTTCTTTTAGGCTATCTGGACTTTTTTTTTTTAAATGGTAATGATGAAGTCTAATCCATATACAGCTGAAGTTTCCAGATTCCCTGAAACAAGTAGGTGGAATTTGTGTACTGTTTCTTTTACTATAGGGGAGTAATAAAATAATTTGCCCAGATTCAATGAAGGTGACTAAGAAAGAGTTTGAACAAAAGACCCATTTATAAAACTGACTGCCACTAGCTATGACTTGGCAGCCTTCTGCTTCTTCATCATGAAAAATGCACTCACCTTGCGAGTCAAACCTCCTAAGGGCTTCATTTCTTTATGGATGGAGACTGTGGTTCAAAGTCCTGTAGCTATATCTCCACATCAGTTTCCATAAATGAGGCTTCTGGAGTACAGTTGCGAGGTTAGTTACTACATCTCCTGATTGAAACTACATTTTTTTCCTTTTTTTGCTGAGAACACCCTGGAATTGATGTAACTTGTTATATACCTCTCTTCATCAACTATTACATGAAAATTATAAAGGTGCTGTATTCTGTGAAGTTAATCTAAAGGAACAACACACTTCTGTATTTTCCTTTTAAGTTCTAATCATTTGGAAACAGCAACCTTCTTGCTGTCAGGAAGAAATGCATCTAGAAAATGAAATGAAATAATACAGAAGCACTGAGCTGAGCATAAATCTCAAAATAAAACTGAAATGTGGGTTGACGTAGATTACATAGGGCACAAAAAAAAATCAGTGTAAGAGCTGTAATTTAGTTAAGTTTTCTGGTAGGTTTAAAACATGCTCTGGGCAGCATGAGGGATTTGGTAATGGTCTCTTTTGTTATGAAAAGGGCACATAATGTAAAATCAGATGACATGCTGCTCTGTTGCTGGAAGGAGAGTTTCCAATTATCCTTCACCCATTACTTAGAGGCTGGTGTAAAACATTATAAGGTGATGTAGCAGCTTTCAACCTCCAAAGTGACAGTCCTGTCTGAGAGTCACACTACCATTGCCCTTCCAGCAAGCACTCACATATTTCAAGAATTCAGGTATAACTGAATCTTCATGATGACTTGATGGCAGTGATCTCTAGTAGAAGGGAAGCAAGGGCGTGTTGGATATCAAGTCCATTCTTTGTGCAAAAAATGTCTTTTGAAACACACTGTGTACCCTGACCTCATTTTCTTGTTCTATTTTTTATAGTTTCTATGGAATCATTTTTTTTTAGACAGGTTTGGATCTTTCAAAGCTAATCTGTAAAGAAGCAGTGTGGAAATCAGTGTAAAAATAACCTTTTCTAAATAATGGAAATAACTTGAAATTAAATCACACGAGTCTAGAAGTCTATGGCCCAAAACTCTGTCTTGGTTCACTCGACCTACCCACCAGAGTCTCCTCCTTATTGTGTTTGACCCAGATACTGCAAATCTATGTCACAGACTTTCAAAAATTCACAGTGCAAGTTCAATGACCTACTTGTTCAGTGATCAGAATCTATTTGCTTTTTTTCTTCAGGTGCTTGTTATTGAGGCCATTAATCCGCTAGTATCAGAATACTTTCCCCCAAAGTGACAGGAGATAAAGAGTAGTTCCTCAGGTATGCTTTACCATACCTAGCCAGTCTTCTGGAGACTTCTGCACTGCGGACATTGACTAGGATGATTGTAACAACCATCTTTCAAAAATTCCTGGCTTGGCCTGTCCTTTCACCTGACTTCCCATGTTTATTTAAAAAGACACATTCATAGGTTACTGGGACCCCAATGCTTTTAGACCATCTAAATGTCTCTTTTAAAATTATGTCCTGTAGCAGTTATTTTCCTTGCCCTATACAATTTTCTTTACTCCATATTCTGACCTAGAATGACAAAAAATACAAATAGACCTTCAACTTTAGCTACCTAATTTAGGATGGGTGTGATTTCTGTATTTTGTATTTAATGTGCTGCTTTTGATGCTCTAAAAGCTGCCATTATCAATAAGCATTCTTGTCTACTCCTCAGTAATATATCCATCTCAAGGAAGTGCTCCTTGAGTAACATATGCTCCATATAATATATTTGAATCTTTTTATGAAGCTCTCAAAAATGGAATTAGTGAAAGAGGCTTAGCATGCCAAAATAATTCATCTATGGCTATTGAAACCTGGAAGTATTCTTTCTCTTTAGTAAATAGCTGTTAATTTTTAATTTCATTTAATTTTTAAATTAATTTAACTTTTTTCAAATAATCAAGTAGGATGAAAAGATTTACTGGTGTGGGATTCCCCTCTGTATGCTGTGAATACCATTGGTTAATAAAGGACTGCTTTGAGTCCATAGCAGAGCAGAGCAGAAAGAGGTAGGTGGGGTAAACTAAAGTGAGTGCTGGGAGAAAGAGGGGCGGAGTCAGAGAGAAGTCATATATCCCCTCTGGAGATAGACAATGAAACTTTTTCCAGTAAGCCACAGCCACATGGTGATACACATATTAATAGAAATGGGTTAAATTAATATGTAAGGGTTAGCCAATAAGAAGCTATAGCTAATGGGCCAAGCAGTGATTTAATTAATACAGTTTCTGTGTGATTATTTCGGGAGTCTGGGCAGCTGGGAAACAAATAAGCTGCCTCCTCCAACAAATTGGCACCCAAGTGGCCAACTAAAATCCACTTAAAACCTCAGAAGGCTTGCAAAGGAATTCTAGACACTAAAAGACAAAGTTTAGCTGCATTTTTTTTTTTTAATGAATGGGCTTTGCTTGCTGGTGGCACACTGTGGCTCCTTTAAGAGAGGTTTTCCTGTTTCACAAATAGTAGGAAAAAAGCTGCACCATTTTGAAATGGTGACTTTCTGGGCCATGCTGCCAACATGAACTGGCTCTTTCAGGAGGCCAAGCATTTAAATGGGGTTTGTAAGCAGCATGTTACAAACTGCTTAATGACTCGACATAGAGCTGCTGCATACTTAGAACTGGGGCAGTGTGCACAGCTCAGAAGTAATGAACAGTCCTCTTCCACCATGCTGGGCTGGGTGGGACAAGCAGACAGTGCCATGTTTTCCCTAGCAATGGTGCAGGTTAAGTTCCTAAGAAGTGCTTAGCATTTTAGAAAGTTCTCCTGGCAGTAAAGAATTACAGATATGCAATGAAGACAAATTCAGATGGAAAAGGCCTCTAAATGGGTCACAGTGTTGGATAAATGTTTATAGACTTGGAAGAGAGAAAAAAATAATATAGAGAGTTATAAAAAAGTAAAAAAATATAAAAAGTAAATGGTTTATAAAAAATGAAATGAAGTTTTTAAAGAGACAGTACAGACAGTCATAGCTTAAAAGAGTAAAAATAATCAAATAAATATTAAAAAGTAATTGAGTAAAAGTAAATGAGCCATGTAAAGATGGAGAATTCACAGAGAGTCTGGATTATATATGTATTATTGTGTTTTTTTAAATTTTTTGACTGTAAAGAAGCTAAGTACTGAGAGACATTTCATTATATGGGCTGCTAAGCTAAACCAGCGTGTATATTATAAAGGTATCTTGACTTCAGAATTTGGGTCTAAGGATATGTTGCTTTGGAAAAGAGGTTCTTTTGTTTCCACAGATGAGAACCTGTAGATTGCTTCCAGACTAATATGGTTTGATGGACAATGACACCCCAAAAGGTTGCTGTGAACATCCCCAAAAATTACTTTGCACAACACAAATCAGGAAACAGTTTGGAACCATGCCCATACTCTCAAATATTGTTTTTATTTTATGTATTTTTACATTTAAATGGGGATATGCTATAGAGATGGATACTTTGCATTGGTATGGATCTTGGTTTATTGATACAGATTTGGGGTCAATTTGGTTATATATATATATATATATATATATATATATATATATATATATATATATTCCTGCTCTTGATCATGATATTGTTTTTTGCAGCTCATTTAAAATGCAATGATAATTTAAAAATATAGGTTCATAGATAGTCATCTATAATAGTCAAGCTTATAGTCAGGTTAGTTAGATTTTCTAGGTATACAGAGATATAGTTCATACAGATAGGCATTCTTCAAATCTTTCAAAGACTACAGAATATGGCATTTAAAATGTTTTAAGAATTTAGGACTTATAATGACAATAAGACACATCTGCTCCTGCCGGCACCAATTACTTCAAGAGGAAGATGGACATCAAAGAGACTCCTTATGGATTTGGTTAGCCCTTTGGGCAAGAAACTACTCCTGCCTGGACTGCTTAACAAGACATGCAGAACCCACAGAAAAATGACTGCTGAACTTGCTTCAAGCTGAGACCCTCCTTCGGGGTTCCTGCTTCATCAAAGAGTCTGCCAGACATTCTGCAGGATACAGAAGAAAGTGACTGACAAACTGGCAATACAGGCAGAATTGTCTTTGCAATTTCCTGCTTTGTGGAAATATCTGCTGGATACTATGGGCCTGTAGGCTGAAGATGGATGCCCCAACATTACAGAAGAACTTTGGATGACTATTCAGGCAGCGAGATGTCTCTGTCATTTCTAGAGTTTTGGAAGTTGCTTACAATATACTTCTTGTTTACTTAGGTAATATTGTATCCTTCTGGGTCTTTGATGGAGTTGAAGAATTTGTAGTTATAGTTTTCCTTAGTTATGATAAAAGATAAAGTAGATATAAATATTGTAACTGTAATTCTTGCTTGATACCTGTTTTATTATATGTAATTTTACTATGTTATAGTTAAAACCTTCCTTTTTATTTAAACAGATAAGGGGAGGTGATGTGGGGCTCCCCTATGTATGCTGTGAAATATCTGAGGCAGTGAATACATTGAAGAAAGGTAAAGTAAATCTTTCTTCAATGTGTTCACTGCCTCAGATATTTTATCACAGCAGGGAAACACTGACCAACCCACAGATTCGTGATAAGAATAATAGCAACCACTTCATAAAACAGTATTACTTGTCTGAGCATCTAGTGCTATATAATTAAATGTGGAATATGCAAACCAGCAAGTCATGATTTCTCTCCCCTCCTCTGTATGGAGTAAGATGTGTGTTCTTTTCATTTTTAGCTATGTATTCTGTGTTTTGTATTGTCATTTGAAAGATTTTACTCATGCTGAGAATGATAAATTTGGTTTCCTATCATGCTCATATTGCTGTAAAGCAAATTCAAATGATGTATAATAAACTGTAGGGAAAAATCTGCAAGCATTTCACAGAAGACCAGCCTCCTAGATTTATAGCACTTCTGCAAATCAATACAACAATCTGATAGAAAAACTAATAACAGGTAAGTCCAGAAAACTCAAAAAAGAAAATGCTATGTTAACTAAAAATGATTTTTAAAATGAAGAGATCTAATCTCACTCCTAATTTTAAAATGCAAATTAAACTCAGATGTTGATATATCACATTGTTCACATCATATTACCCCAAAATAAAGTTTGGTAACTGATCTATGTTGGTAAAAGATTGAAGAAATGGACATACTTCTCCAGGCCACTCTGATTAGAATAATTTAAACACAAATATACACATATAATGTGTATAAATACATATGAAGTATTTATAAGGTTATCTAAATAGCATTGCTTATAATGAAAAAGAGTGGGAACAACGAAAATATTTTACATTTGGGTGTTGGTTATATAAATTATGTTGTATCTTCATGGTGAAATAGTATGTTGCCAAAATAAAAAAACAAACACAAAATTCTTTATGGAATAATCACATGATATATGAAATGCTGGAAATAATATTACTTTAAAATAGCAGTATTTCAGGTTACTTGGATAATTCTTTTCATATATTCCTGTAATCATACCTGGAAGGACATACAAATCTCATTTTCATTAGTTTCATCTAGAGAGAACTAAGTACGTGAGAAAAATAGTAGAAAATATTTTGACTATTTCATCATTCCATACTTTTATAGTATATGAATGTCTTACCTATTTCAAAATAAGTAGTTAAAAGGCAAGAATTCTGGAACCAACTGTGTGGTCTGTGATTTTCTATGGATCTGTACTTTGCTGACAGGCTGGAAGTGTCCTTGAATGTCCTTGATGCTTGCCTACAGTGCTCAGCACAAAGTAACACTCAACTACTCTAGAAGGAAGGCAGAGGGGCCTCTCCAAACAGGAAGACACAGTAAGATCTGCTCAACAGGTTCCTGAAGGTGAAGTTCTAAATGGTCTTTCAGAAGGTGTTGTAGGAAGATCTACCATTTATGCCGCTCCTTCTCAGCAAGCTTAGGGACATGTAGGCTCCTGGCCTGCAGTGTTACAGGTTCAGTAGTGCAGAGTGTCTTCTAGTAGTTAATGGGACAGAATGGGATGGCTCAGCAGCTATGCTAGAAGGGAGAGAACAGCAGGGTGAGAGAGAACATCTGTAGTCTTTGAGCCTGGCAGGGCACACCAGCTGCTTACTGAGGTAGTGCAAAGGCCCTGGAAGTCCAAACAGTGCTTGATGTGTTTTAATGGTCGATGACTAATTGATTCAGACAGTCGCTGCCTATATAATTCTTGATCACTTCACTAACCTAGCCACCATATGTGGCCTGCATAACAGATGATAGCTGTTTGGAGTAGAGGAATATTTTTATATTTTTATAAATTTATATTTATAAAAAGAAACAATTTTTAATGCTACGGTACTGATAAAAGCTGTTCCGTTGGGCTCTGAGGATAAAAAATAGACATATTCATCTGGTAGTTTTAAATAGATAAATTCAGTTTACATTTACATTTTAAAAGACATTTCTCTTATATACATAGAAATTAGCATTTATAATGTTAACATCTGGTGTTTATACAATGTAGACAATTTCTCACTTTGGTGTTGTCACCCGAAGGATAATTTGTGAAATTATTTTCCCACAAAAATAATAGTGTAAATGATATCCAGACCATCATCCAGACTTTAGAAATTACTTTATGCATAATGAACTTGAAGATTTATTTTTATTATTTATCTACTCCCCACCCCCACACTGAAGAATGAGCCCAAGCCTTGCAAGAGCTACATAAACATGCTTCCCTGGAGTTGTAGCCTCAAGCTTTATCTGAAGCATTATAAGCAGAATTTTCTTTAATATCCAAATCACTATTTTGCATAAATTTCTGTGACTGTCTGAGAAAATCTATTGCCACAATGTAAGTTTGCTTCTTCCTATAAAACAACAGCCTGTGGGTGACAATACTGAACTGTGATCAGGGGACAGCTACAACCCTCTGTCATTTCTAAGACTTTATCTGTCTACATTACGTGCTCTAACTGGCACATATTGCCCTCCATGTAGTCTAACAAAGAATGACTTCCCTTGGGTAAACATCCTGAAAGTCCTGAGTGTAGCTTCTGCCTCTGCAACTGACTGGACTGTATTTTTTGATACATTAGTAGAATTGTTTTTGCCATGTATGAATCTCCTGTAATACTACCAGACTCTATGAGTGTTAAATGAAGCCCACAGAAAATAGATGCAGGATAAATTCCATGAATTTATTCATTCTAGACAGGCTGCCTGGGTGTGGATATTTCAGTTGTGTTGTTTCACATGGTTGACCCTGGGTTAGTAATTCCACTTGGTGGGTCATACAGTGTGCTGTGTTATACGACCACTTGGAAGATTAAAATTCTTTGTGCATGGTCCTAACCCTACATAAGCTAAGTGAGAAAACTGACCAATAATTTTGGTAAACTAACATTTTATGATAGCCACCTCCACTCCACTTGGTGAATCTAATGCAAAGCCAAGCCTAGATTTTTGTTTACTTTTTTTTATAAAATAGGAAAACTCATAGAGGATGAAAAGAAATGACTATCCATGTAAAACACTTAGCCTGGTGCTTGGCTCAAGTTCAGCACCCCATATAGCTCTGCTCTTATTCAACAAAATGACCATGATAGTGTGTTTGTCCCACATAATGTACCCTTTAGAATTGTAAGTGATGTTGTATTTTTCTGGTACCCTCCTTGCTTCCTTTTGACTTGCTGTGTCTTGAGTCATCTGCCATAAGTTTATTGTACAAGAATATTTTAGTGTGAAGGAAAAATGGACACCTGGCTCCCCAAACTAGGTCTGACACTGAATTTTTATATTGGTAAGGTATTAAATTTATCCATTCCAATATTCTCTCTGCATTTTTCACAGAATCTAAGTCACTAGTTTCTGCATAATTGAGAAGAAATGAAGGCATAAGTTAGGGAGCCAGGAAAAACATTCCCAGAAGCCTGGGATCCCCATTGTGTCCTTAAGCAGATGACTGATGTTGATGGGGGCAGTTGAGGGGAAGATAGGGAAAGAATTACATTCTGGCATCTATTCTTTATGTTCCTCTTCACAAGTTTGAAGAAACATAAATATATCTTTAAATTTCGCTTTTAAGAATTGAGATATGAACAGGTGATCTATATGAAACATTAGACCTCTGAATTGTGGTGTATGATAATGCATGTCAGTAATTTTACCAGTCAGGTGAAGAAACATGGACAGCTTAAGGACAAGTTGGCGTCAGAAACTGTCTCAGAAGACAAGGAGAACCAAACAGAACCCTGTTCTGATGAGAAAAGACTTTGAAAGATCACCTGTGCTTAGAAAAATGATTAGTAGCACAACTGGAACTAGACCTTTGTTTATTGTACATCTTCAAAAAGTTCCAGGAAGGAGAAAACCCATTATTGAAAGAAATGTATTTTAACATTTCAGTCTGTTAAAATAATGAAGTTGATGGCATTGCTTTGAATAGAGCATTTAAATGTAGTCAGTGATAGTTGTCTCTAACCCAATTTTATCTCACTTCTGTAGATAACAGAGAGGATGAGCATTCCGGTTACACTTTTTCTAATATATCAGTCTATCTACATATTCTATATATTTACAAATATATATTTTATATAGGCATCACATGAAACTGCACATTTTTTTTCTGTGTAATATAATTTACAGGTTCTTCTCCAAAGTAGGTTTTGTGGTCAAATCTTTGGATAGCTTTCTGTTAAGTCAAAAGGGATCAACGTATTTATGGGAACCTGGTTTAGTCACAATCCTATTCTTTATCTGTGAAGAGTGTGCTAAACTTTAACTAAACATTTCCAATCTTATTTCAGAATTTTCCCTGATCAGATGCTTCATCCTTTCATCTACCCTACTATAAAATCTCTACTGAATTACTATCATCAAGAAGACATTCTTAAGTGTCTTTCCCCAGAGCACATTTGAAATCAAGCCCTGACAGGAGCTTATATCCATTTGTCTGAGAACTTGTTCTAACATCTTTCCTATCACTGTGTACCCAGGTGGTTTCTTCTGTTCCAGAGTACTGAATGCAAAGTCATAGATTAAATGCATGGATTGGTCCAGCCTCTCATCAGCATTTAATCTTGGAGAGATTTAATGGGGTTTTATAAGTCACATGCTTTCTAGTTAATTAACTTTGTTGAAGCTCTGATTTATTAGGAAGACACTTCTTGGAATTAATGTCTTCTCCAGATTCAGAAAAGGTATTGCATCTTCTGTCACAAAGCTCTCAGATATTAATAACTGCAAGTCACAATCAACCTTTTGTGAATATTTCCCCTGATGCTTATCATTTTGAGTCTCAGCTGAGGAAAAAAGATGGGAATATTAAATATGCAGGCTTATAGGAGGAAACTAAATGCTCATGGGTGTTTGACTGGTTCATAGACACTGTTGAAAGTTGATAATTGTTTTAATCTACCCCCTTTAATATTGCTTCTTTCATTTAACAAATGTTTGACACATACTGTATGCTTGACAATAGGCATTGTGTTGATCAGTTGATTAGTTGTACTGGCCTATCTCCATGAGCATTCTCCTCATGGTAGATAGGCACTGATAAAGTAACTACAATTAAAGGAGAATCACAGGGCATAGACAGCCCCATATAAACTGAAGATTCTACAGATGTGTCAATGGTTTATATGAAGATGTGGCAATGGTCAGTTAATCTCTGGATAAAGTCAGGGAGTAAAGCAATTTGCCCATGTGAAAGGCTCAGACAGTTCTTAGCTGTGCAGTTCAGAGAGAGAAACAAATCCCAAACCACAGAGCAAACCCATCTATGTTTCTCATCCTTGAATTTGAAAAGACATGGCTGCTCAGATATTGATTCTTGGCAAATGACCTACTTTGAAAGTCTGAGCTACAGAGAGTGGACGTCTGATAGTCTAACAGTAAATTTTATTCCTTTTGATCAAAATATTCCATGAAACTATATTAGGATGTCTACAGACAAAATAGTTCGGGCTGTAATGGTTTATCACTGCAGAAAGAGAGAATTATGGTGGAAACTGTAAATGAATAGGTAGGAGAAAAAAGATAGATTATTTGTTGAATGACTACAACAACAACAAGACTGTGAGATTTGGTGAAGAAAGGGTTACTAAAATTATTTTTACTATTTTAAAATGTGAAATATCCATTGAATATTGCAAGGTTGCAAGGGCTACTACTCATCACTGCCAAGAATTACTAATTAATGTGATGTCATACTTGATATTTTTATACTAAATAATTGCTTAGTATAAAGTTGAAGATAAATGGAGGAATGGTATCTATGGAAATATGATATACTAATGGTTATAAAAATGACATTTGCCTTTAGGAATTAGAAAGTGGAGCCACTGGTACTGCGGAAACCACTGCAGCATGGCATAAAGAAGAAGAATGAATTTAGAGTCAGCAATTTTTTTTTAATTTTTTACTCCTGCATAGGCAGGTCCTAAAAACACTGGGTTAAGACTCAGCATTGTTCCTCTCCATAGAAATCTTTGGGAGTGGAAAACTCAGTTGGGGCATGTGAAAAGCAAACACTTTCAATATGTTTCCAAGGAAGTCTTTCTTAAGGTTGTCAAAAAAAATTGTTTTAGAGTGATCATCATATGGTGTGGGAGAATTGTCTGTATTTTGTCAATTATATTTTAAATAAATGCTGATTGCTGATAGCCAGGTAGGAAGTAAAGGCAGGAAAACCAGACAGGAAGTAGAGGTGGGGCAATGAGAACAGGAGTATTCTGGGAAGAAGGAAGTTCTTCCTCCTAGTTCTGCCCAGACCACAGAAGAAGCAGGATGTGACCTGCCCCACTGAAAAAGATACTGAGCCATGTGGCTAACATAGATAAGGATAATGGGTTCATATAAGCTACAAGAGCTAATAAGAAGCCTGAGCTAATGGGCCAATCAGTTTTATAACTTATGTAGACCTTCTGTGTGATTCTTTGGGACCTAATGACTGTGGGACCTGGTGGGAGGACAGAAACCAACCAGGCCCTCATGTTACAATTATAAGGCCTATATTCCAACTCTCTCTATTTTAAAAAAAGATAGTTGAATGTTTAGATTAATAAAGGCTCTGATTCTGTAGGAAATCTTATAGCCAGTAGCCGTTAAGTTACCTTATTATTTATAGGCAATTTACATTGGTATAGTTTCTTGTATACCGACAGGTACTTATACATTGTTTACATTTTGAGGTCATTGTCCTCATTGTTGCACAGATAATTATTGTATAATATTCTAATATGAAGTCTTAGTCTTTAAGTTATATAGGTATTAAGAATTATAGATCAATAGTCATCTATGTTTGTCATACTTATAGTTAGACTAATTAGGTTCTTTAGATACATAAAGATTGTATTCTACATAGATAGGTAATCTTCAACCACTTCAAAGAGCTGTGGAATATGACATTTAAATAACTTAGGGTTCTGTTAAAGTGAGACATGATTGCTCCTGGCAGTGCCCATTTATTCCTAAGAAAATGTTGACCAACAAAGACACTCCACTCGGACCTTGTTTTCTTCTTGGCAAAACTGGCCTTTGGGCAAGGAACTGCCCATGCCTCAACAACTGTTGATTGTCTCAATGTTACAAATGAGACCTTGGGTGATTGTCCAAGTAGCCAGTTGTCTCTGTCATTTGTTGCACATTTTTGAAGTTGCTTGATTGCACTTTCTGTTTACTCAATATTATTTACCTTCTCGGATCTTTAATGGGGTTGAAGACTAGATAGTTGTAGTTACTTTCCTCTCATGACTTGGCCAAGTTATTTATTATACAAGACTTAAACTAGTTAGAATAGGATATTTGTTCTTATTGTATTTAATTTTGTATTAGGCTTAGAACTCTCTTATTTAAACAAAAATGGAAGGTGCTGTAAGAAATCCTACAGCCAGTAGTAGCCCTTGTTATCTGCCTACTGGGGCATGGCCTCTTATACGATTTATGCCAATGTAATGCATGTGTCTGGCCTCTTTTTCTGGCTGTGGGATTTGGTTGCTGTTCTCCATTCCAGCAGAGGATATTGATTTTTGAGTCTATCCCTAAATAAATAACCATCTATTATTCTTAATTCTGAGCTAGTGTGGGATTTCTTTAAGTGTCCTTCTTCACTTTGCTAGGGTCATGTGTTGTTTATTAATTTTCTTTCACCATTTGCTATATTCCCAGGAGAACTCAAATATTTATCATAAAAATATCCATTCTATTGGAGTAGCATTTGGTCTGAAATATGGAAGTTGTAATCACCCCCCACCCAGAATTAAATTATCTTACTGGTCTTTCATCTGGGTACATCTGCATTATAACTCACTTTCATCATAATTGTTTGTACCAGCCTAAAATATCTTTTTCTCTACCTGTCATGGACTTCAATTTTTACATTTGCTGATTTATTCCTAAGAAATCTTCAGTTGGAATGCAAAATGTTTTTATGTGAGGAAGAGTAATAAATCCAGGCATTATAAATTGTTAAATTCTCCATGAATTTGTTTATCTTGTATATTAAATTATTATTTGGCAACTGACTATTTAATCAAGTCAGTAAGATGCATCTTCCTGCTGTCTTTTTGATCCTGCATTCTAAGAGATTTTAAATATCCCCATTCTTGCTGTCCTTATCATCCAGATAGTCTTTCTCCTGTCCAGTATCCTTCCAGTTACTTCATCTTCACTCCAGAGTTTTCAAACTTCTGCTTGGCTAACAATGTCTTGGGGTGTGTGTTAAAATAAACTCACTTGTCTATATGTAGTATTGTTGTTACTGCCAGCATGCTGCTCTTTAATAGAGCATTCTCTCTGTTCTGGATAAATGGTGAATTCGTTATTAGGCCATCAATCCCTCTTCATTACCATACTGCCATACTGACTGGACTGGACCCTAATCTACTACAGGACTCTTCCAAGCAACAGGAAGACACACACACACACACACACACACACACACACACACACACACACACTCACACATTCCACAGAGGTACATACATACACACTTAGATTCTCCCACACAGATACAAACAGAGACACACACACATTTGTATATTGACACACATACACATACAAAGGCAAACACATACACGTATAACACACACAGATATACACACGTAGATACATATAGACATGCACAGATACACACACACGCACAAACACACACACCTAAACACAGAGAGAAGCAGGTACTGAATCACTGTTCCCACTTTTGGGAAATCCTACCATCTCATCCATTGAGTTGAGGCTGGAGTCTGGGAATTTACATTTTCAAAAGTTCCAGGCTGACTCTGAAGAAAGTAGTTCATGTGTCCTGCTCCAAGAAACACTTTCCTCTGTTGCTTAAACCAGCATAGCAATTCCTGTTATCAACTATTTCATTCCATTGCTCTGATTACCTAACACAATATACTCATTGTTCTTCTGTTAAACTGTGTGTTGCTCATAGGAGAGTCTTAGTGTTTTCTTCATCCTTGTACCTGTGTTCCTAGTATATGCTGGGATAGACAAAACAATGCCCAACTCACCATACTTTCACTTACAAGCCTTGAGTACTTTGTGTTGTAAAAACAATATAGATTCAGTGCAAAGTGTATCTCGATTTTTTTTCTCTTTTACAGATTATTGGTATATCCACATCAGTTGCAAATCATGAAAGCAAATATATAGTTTTCTGGAGTCAGCTTTTGCTGAGCTATATAATGTTATGTAGGTTGTGTGCATCATAAGTATTTTTAACTTGCAGTGGGTCTGTGTGAATGTGACTGCATCATAAGTACATACAGAAGCACTCAATAAATACTTCATGAAGGAGTAAGTGATTAAGCAGGCTGCTTAAGTCATTAGTTACTCTGCATTGTCAGAACATCCATCCTCACATCACAGGGTTAGCTTTTAGGACATTTTTGATCTTACTGTTCCCACCCTTTAAACTTTTTTCATCTCTGGACCACTCACAGGCAAATGCATGTACCTTTGCACAATGCAAGGTTTATACAAATCAGCTCCATGACTTCTGTATAGCTTCCTTAAAGACCACAATCTCCTATATCCTTTCTTATTATTCATGGAATCTTTGAAAGCTCCTAGGCTTTATTTTAAAACCCATGCTTTGGCTCATGGTACTTACTTCCTGGAATGTATTTCTTCTTCTATTTTCTTCAATCTCTTCTTCAAAATTACACATAAAATTTCTCTTTCTCTGCCCTACTTTATCTATATATGCATTTGCTACTATTTAAGCACTCTAATTTTATTCCATTCAGTGCAGCACATTCTGTGTCTTTCATATCTATATCTAAGTGCTTAAGATGGTATATCACACATGATAAATATTTAGTAAGTAATTATTGAAGTAAGAATTCAATAAATGTATTATAACCACCCTGCAAATGAGGCTAGTACTAGAAAAATTCAGACAATTTAAGATTCCAGATATAGAATCTTATAATTAATTTTCACTATGAAGAAAAATAAAAAAGAAGAAAGGATCTTTTAATACCATGAAATTTCTGGACAAATACATATATTTTTTGCCAGTTTAGCACGGTGTCTCAAAATTTCAGCATTATATATTGTTTTCTTCACCTGGTATCCTTAATGCTGTTTTGTCAGTAAGTACAGTACTGGGTGTTTTCTTTTATGACTTATTCAGGTGACGAATTTGAAAGGTGAACCATGTAGGTGTAAGAAGAAGTAACCACTTGGGCTTTTATTAAGCCAACAACTTTGTTGATCTGGTTGCTCTTTGTAACCTGTTATGGAAACTAGGTATCAAAAGTGGATCAGCAAACTTCCAGTGGCGAGCTTATCATAAATTAATCATTATGAACCATTACAACATCCATTTGATCTTTTGTTCTTTATGTAATTTTCAACTAATATAGGAAAATTATAAAAAAACTATGCGATCTTGACTTGCTCAGGAACAAAGACCCTAAAAACTATCTGATAGCAGAGTTGAGAGCAAGTTACTACCATGATGTGACATTTTAGAAGAAAGTTCCAGGTTATCAAGGGCAGTGTTAATAAGAGAACCAAGAGTTTCTCCATATCTCTTGTGGAATAGAAATGTGGTCTAGCAATCCCTGTGAAGAAGCTCGTCTGAAAACAGTTACAGGGATTAAAGTCTTGCCGCACTACAAAGATGAAAATGCCTGGTGCTTGGTTTGTGCTTGATGAAGGGGTGAAAATATAGGTTATTGCACATTTCATGGATTTATTGTGAAAAATGAGGTTTTTGGGAGAAGGGAGATGTTTAATCCAAACCCCGGAAGGCTTTTCTTTGTGGATTTTAGGATAATGTTTCTGTGTGTTAGAACATGGTTTGGGGAAGAAGCTATTTGCTAATAATATAAGAGCAAGCATTTTCTTTACAAAGACTTGCCAAGGAGGTTTTCAGTACCAAAATAATTCCCCAGAAGATGGTAAGTTTTAAATATTTGTGATTTAAAGAACTCAGTTCAGCCAGGTTAGGGTGGCGCACGCCTTTAATCCCCGCACTCGGGAGGCAGAGGCAAGCAGATCTCTGCGATTACAAGGCCAATCTGGTCTACAGAGTGAGTTTCAGGAGTACCAGATATCATAAAGAAACCCTGACTCAAAAGAACAAAAACAAAAAGACAGAGAGAGAAAAAGAAGAACCTAGTTCAGACATTAATCACATGCCTTTCAAAATGACCCCTTTCTTCCAATCTCTGATAGAACAAAAAAAAAAAAAAAGAAAATCTGCACAAAATTGCGTTGGCATATGGAAGAGCTGGGATAGACTAACAGCTAAAATGACAATATGCTAATTCCAGTTCTAGAATGTTCTGTTTGCTGAAAACTTCTGTGAGGCAAAGGGAACAAAATTTGCAGCTAAGCTGAATGTAGGGCTTGGAAATTTATCCTAACTGAGCATACTAATTGCAGTTAGTCCTCCTACCCATGAGTCTCATGTGTGTAGTCTCATCAACTGTAGATTGTTTGAACAAAAGTGTTTGAGAAAAAGTGCCTACACTGAGCATGAAAGGCCATTTTATACTTTATGTTTTTCCCTATTGAGTATTATGGAGCATCTGTTTCTACAGCATTCTATAGCATTCTATGTTAAATCACATAATCATAACATTATATATATATATATATATAAAACATGTATCATATGTATTCTATAGCATATATAGTATGAGTTAGTAGAGTGGTATATTGACAATCAAAGTATACAGGAAAACTTTGCACATTGTAGTATGTAAATATTGCATACAAAAGTTCTTACAAGTATTTTTTCATGATGTTTTCTTAAATAAGAAAGAAATCGGTAGATGAACAAAAGAAAGTGTCTTGTAAACAACTCTGACCATAGTGACTTAGGAAGAAATTGTAAAAAGACAGTGATCAACAGAGATAAGTGTAAAAATTAAAGGAGGCCTTGTTTGTGGAAAGATGGAAATTGTGAAAACAAAACAAAAGCCAAAAAATCCACACACCCCAAAAATCTTACAAAACAAAACAAACAAAAACATCAAATATACAAAAAAACCCAACCAACCAACTGAAAAAGGAGGCCCAAATAGATTCTAACATGGAGAATTAGGCAATAAAAATAAGACTCTGGAAGCTTAAAAGCTGCAGAAATAAGGAATTAATAGAGGGTTTAAAATATCAAATACAGAGACAACACCCAGAATGAAAAATAAAGAAAAAGAAGAAGGACATTCGAAAAGTATTGCAGATGGAAAGATGAACAGAGGAATAAAGAGTGAGAGATGTGTGTGCGTGTGTGTGTGTGAGAGAGAGAGATAGAGAGAGAGGGAGAGAGAGAGAGACAGAGAGAGGGAGAGACAGAGACAGAGACAGAGAATAAGGAGAAAAAAGAAGTCCCCACAAAGTATTACCAGACAGGAATGACGTTCAGGGGACTGAGACAGTGATGGAGTAAGCACAAACTTGCTCATTATGAAACGTCAGGTTATATTACACAGAAACTACTAACAGCTTCCTTGAAGGTAAAATACGTGTAAATTCTGCCATTCTTCGGAAGTTGTAGTAGTGTACACTACATCAAAATAGAGGTACCCAAGTCAAGAGAAGGACCAGCATGAAAAGCTCCAGGAAGCAGCACACAAAATCCCCTGCAGTCACTTTGAAGACCCCGCCTATCTGTCTTCTATTCTAGCTGCACAATCAGATGACAATGGTAGTGTTAGATGTCTATTAAAAATAATCCCTGGAGGGTGCTTTGCAATTGGATTTCTGTAAAGATTCTCAAACAGAATAAATTCACTCTCAGTAAATAAAAATTAATGTTGAATATATAGGCATAATTTACTCTTAGGTGAGGGTAACTTTTTTTTCTTTTGGGTTGTGTTTTCTTTTTTTAATATCTTCATTTCCTATCTGCTGAGAGAGACACATCTTAAGCTAATAGCTTTGTCATGGAATTTGCTCCTTAATAAGGGTAATGTGCATTCTCATCTTTTTCTTAAGTCCAGTTTTCATAAGAGACCCTAGATGACAATAAATCTGCCAGCTACAAAATAGATAAGCAGGGATATATTGTCACCCTACAGGTTGGTGCAATTTTGACCTTGTGGGTTCTTACCTTCAAGTGTGGCACAGCTTGTTTGTTAAACCCATCAGTTAGGACTTTACAAAGCCTGAGTGTCTTTGTGAATAAAGGATATGAAGCTCATATTCTTCTTATCATAGGAATTTTTCTTAGAGGACAATTTAAAATGCATTTAATGCGTTACTATCCACAGAATTATTTAGCTTCCACCAATATATTTAACACTGTTGAAATCTATGATAAATTCTAACCTATGCAGGACACAGTTCCTGACCTGGCTGAATTCTTTTGGGAAACCAAGAATATGAATAGAATACAGAAGTGTTTGATTAAGCATCTAAATATGTGAGACAGACCATGGATGGCAGGAAAAGAGACAAGATATTAATGTGTGTTTTTACAAAGGAATGATGGCTGTGTCTGTGTTACAAAATGATATTGATTCAAACTGGCAGAGAGGTTTGTGTATGGTGTCTGCCCAGGCTGTTGAATCATGCAGAGAACCATATGTCAAAATGAGACCTGTGAAGCAATTCTGAGGCTGTCTGCACTAAGCCTTTGCTAAAGACAAAGATATTTTAAAGATAATCCTAGAGTTCAAAGCCTATTTTGTTTATTGTGTTTTATTTCTCACAAATAAGACCTTTCTAAAGTGGTGGCTCATATCCATCAAATTGTTCAACTTTGGCTCCAGTCTGATCATCAAAAGATACATAAGTCTTTGTGGATAAGGAAAACAAAGGCAGAAAAAATTTGAGTGTTCAGACCCACTGATTTTCTAGCATGTTTGTGGGAGGGTTTGGACATTCTGTGCTCCCCAAAATTAAAGTGAATGAAAAATCCTAGACGGGGGGAATCAGAATCCTAGCCCTGAACCACCAGGGAGCTTCAATAGCTCATCCCATCTCCCTGCTAGATGGGGACACTGCCCATTTTCTTTTCTTTCAAGAGTGTGTTCTGATGTGAGAGAAAGATTGTTACAATAACATAGCAGTCTTATTTTTCTTCAGGGGACATAGTTAAATATCATATTTTTGCCAAGATTACAAAAATTATGAGATGAAAAAGAGTTTAATCAATGAAAAGGAAAAGTTCTTTATCAGGTACTAGAGTTTTGAAAAGAACGTACTTAAGGTTTTAGAAGCACACATGAAAGACATTTGAATTAAGATTTATCTGCCTGCAGAGGAAATACTATACATCTCAATTCATGTGAAAGATAAACATAGACATTTTCCTGATATTGTCTAAAGTTACCTTTGACTTTAGTAGTACATTTTGGCAAATTAGCCTGCCTTAATGTGAGGGATCCTAAAATCTCCAACATCAGCTTTTGTGCCTTAATGTGAGGGATCCTAAATCTCCAACATTGGCTTTTGAATGTACTTTGTGGTCTCATCAGTGGCAAAGCTTTGGCTTCTGTATGTATAAAATTAATTTAATAAAGAAAATCAGGGTTATTTACATAAGTTAAAATGTCATGGAGACAAAGTGTCTACAGAAGTAGTCATTAGAAAACAATTCTAAAATGTTTATAAATAATAATTCTCCTTTGGATTTATTTGGGTTATATTGAAGATGGAATGCCAGGATCTTCATGGGAGCATGACACAGGAAAATTGAGAAAAAGGAGTAACTTGGATAAAAATAAGTTTGATGGGTCCTTGCATGGTTCCTCTTGGCCTGTGCAATCAGTGCCGCAGATACAGCCAACATTAGCATTTCCAACTGTGCAGGGTTTGTGTGGGGCACTCTCAGAGCAGATGGTCAAGAGCGGCACATGTAGGGTGGATCCATGGTGACCCATATAGCGACAGGCTTCTGAGAATGCAAAACAAGTCCATCATACAGGCAGTTAGGAGAAAAAACACAAATTGTTTACCAGAAAGCTCTAACCATTTATGAAAAGTAAATAGATAAAGTCTTCATTGTAGAAGTGACCAAAAATACATAGCCTAGTTCAAGATAAATTCTGCTATTGCAGATAGTTGAACAGAATACTTTTACTAGTCCTACTACACAGCTATATAAATCTTGCCTCTGTATAAGCAAACTGCTTCAATTATATGCAAGAAGGGAATGATTAGGATATTGTTAGGGATTATGCTGGTTTAGTAAAGTGACAGTTATAGGTTTTCCTCCAAGACCCATAACTTCATGACCCCTGGGTAATTAGGTACCAGGTTAGGTAGTTTCTGGTACAGGCATCATTTCCCTCTTGTTGAACTTGTCTTAAGTACAATTAAAGAACTGTTGGTTACCGCCAAGGAATGCATGCAACTATTCCACCCACCCAGATAAGTGTAATCCCGACCTCTCACCAAGAAAAGTTCTTCTTGCAGTACATGAAGGTCATTATAGCAAACCAAAACTGACCAAAATAAAGAGTGATAGAGCCAAGACACAACTGATGCATTTATAAAACTCCTTCTGCAGCTGAGGCCCAGGAATTACTGGGAAAGAGGGGCAGAAAGCTTTCAAGAGGCAAAGGAAAGGGGAGTTTGTTGTGAGACTGTGTCTCCTAAAAATGTCAGAAGCTATAATCATAAGGTTTATTCAAAGTGACCACATAAATATGAAATGAACAGGACGGCACGAACAGACATACTAACATGGTTGGGAGAAAGTCACATGGCCTCAACCCCAAAGACCTACAGGCAAGTAAGGAATGCTTAGAGAGAGGTCTTCTCCTCTGAAGAACAAGTAAATTGGTTATCCAATACCACAATGTTACACAAGTAACATTATACAGATTGAGCAGGTTGTATTTATGTATCTAGGCACACACACACATACACACAGATACATAATGTTTAGATATATATTTAATAATACTTAATAAAAAAGAAGCTATTAATTTAAAAAGATGTGAGAGACAGTATATGAAAGGAGTAAGAAACACTATATGTAAAGGTTTGGATGAGGCAAGTGTAGGGGGAAAATGATGTAATTTTATTAAAATAACAAAACACACCATTATTCTTGGCACATGGAGGTAGTGCAAGCAGATTTCTGAGTTTGAGGCCAGTCTGGTCTACATAGTGAGTTCCAGGACAGCCAGGGCTCTGTAGAGAGATAGTGTCTCAAAAAGGGAACAATAAGTAAATAATGATATTTTAAGAAACAGTAATAACTGTACTGAGACAGTTACATGAGAGCGGAAAATGTTTGTTTTCCAATATGCAACTGAAAGTTCCTCATATGTAAACTAAACCTTTAGGATTTGAAACCCAACATAAGACCATGGATGGCAGCTCTGCTTGAACACCCGGAAATCAAAGTCTGAAATCGGATGTTTTCTGAGAACCAGAGTCACCGAGGAAAGCATTTTGTATCATGAATCTTTATTCAATATGTGAAATTATTAAGAGGATTTTGAAAGTTACCTTTTGGCTCTGCTTATAATGTACATATGGAATATAAATGTATTTCATATATAGGCTTAGATCTTATCCTCAAGATTTATTTCCTTATGGATATGCAAATTCTTAGTTCGGAGATCATAAGTGCTTAGGTCCTCGGCATTTTGGCCAAAAGCCTGTAACGTAAGGATGCTGGCTTCCAGGAACATACTGAGAGGTGCAGAACTTCAATTATGGTAACTTGCTGCATATAACTCATGGCTGAAACGATGCTCATGTTAATGATGACAATTTGTTCTTGACATTCTTTCTTCCATGAGTTTGTTTTTCTTATTATAAAATTATAGTATTTTTATTGAGCTTCTAAATTTAATGGCTGTCACTGACTTTGTAAAAATATGAGTCCTTTAATTTAACATATGATCTATCCTGTGGTAAAATTTATTGCTAATGTCTGAAAGTAGACCTTTGGACTCCTCAGACCTGCTGCATGGAAGGGCTTACTCCATCATCTTTATTCATATCTTGTACTCCTCACTTTGAAGACCCCTACTTTGATTTCTTGGGAGGACATCCTAGTTTAGAAACTTCTAAATGAAACGTGTATGGACAGTCCCTTTTTATAGATTTTGAAATCTAAAATATGTTATAAAACCTCTCTTGGAAAAATGCTTTGTAACAAATATGTAAAAACAGCATTCCTGGGAGGATGCTGGTAGATATTTTGCAGTTGATATTTAGATTTCTTTTTAATTATCTCATTGAGGTATTTTGATTGTTTGAATATTATCCTGTCATATCATTTTTCTCTTTAAGGATACAGCAATCTGTCTTTTTGGCTATTTGGCTGCTTCGGCATGACCAGAGAGACCTCCCAACTCTATCCTGTCTTTTGTTTCTCCTGACTTTTCTTTGGCCTCAAGGATCCCCCATACAGGAACCCTAGCTGACTTTGTAGGAATGGGCTCTTACCATCTTCCTCACGGTTCAAAGAATTTTATGGAAGAGGTTGACAGATTGTAAGAGCTAGAGGTGGTAAGAACTCCAAGGAAATAGTGTCCTTCAGAAACAACAGGATTAATGTATACAGAGAATGTGGCAGCATGTGTAAACCTCTACATGTTCAAACCAGACAAAATTCCAACATGGAGAAGAGAAAGTGGAAAGACAGTCCCAACCATAACCAGAAAGCTATTTGCAATTTATACTTTCTAGGAGAAGGCAGCACTCCAGAACAGCCCCCAAAATGAACAGGAGTAATTGACAAACACAAAGCTGACTTTATATTTTTGTTGGCCTTTTTGTTGTTATTGGTTTTATAGGTAGCTTTTTTGTCTCAGTTTTATTTGTTCATTGTTTAATTGGTTTGACCTTTAGTTATTCTTTTTGGGAGATAATGGTTTGGGGTAGGTTGATAGAATCCTGGAGGAGTTGGAAGGGAGAAAAATATCAAAATACATTATATATAAAAAGTTTAAAAAAATACAAATAAATCCGACAAAAAATGAAGCAAAGAGTTAACATTTTAGCATCTTGGCTAATAGATTATGATATTGAAATCATTTTAAGATAGCGTAGTCTAGGACTTGTAGAAACTAAGTACTTTGTAGGCCCTTGTTCTCACTCTAGACCCACATTTTCCTTCTTAGTATATTCAAATTCCAGTGGGAGACAAATAGTGACAGGCTTGGTTAATAATCTGTTGGTGGCTGCTTCTCCTTCTCCAGGTCCCTGCCACGCCAAAGTGATAGGTGAAGTTTTATATCAACCATTTCTAGAACAACAGGATATAATAAGTAGGAGCACTGAGCAAGACTATGAATTTGTAAATCAGCTCAGAAGTCATTTCCTTTCAAGCATTTATTCATTTTCTCTTAGCAATCATTTATCACTCTGTGAATATTTTACTCTTATTTTTTGTGGTTTGATAACCTTCTAAGCAGTCTCTAGGCCAGTGTTATTTCTAGCTGCTCTTATTTATTTCTTTATTTTTGCTTTTTATAATCTGTGGAGACTTTCATTGGACTGTTTTACTTTTCCTGGGTTTTTTTTTTTTGTGTGTGTGTATCCTGAGTGGCCCACTGGAGCCCTAGCCTCAGTCTGCCCACACTCCAAGAAAAGACAGACAAGGCTTCCAGATTTAACTGCTGTCTAAGCAGGAGTGTTAGCAGTGTCCTGATTACACTGCAGGCCTCTTTCCTAATTTGTCTTTCAAAGATCAAGTTTTTTTTCCTCCCACAGAGCCAGTGCACCTTAGAATATTTAATTACAAACACTGCCCTTACATGATTCCCTTACGAGCATTTCAGTTATATTAGCCAAAATCATTTATTTATTTCAGTTTTTTAACTTATGGTGTTTCTTAAATATTTCCAATACCACAGTTTCTCTGGCTGCCTCATGGTGGTTGTTTAATATCTTGGGCTATCAGAGGTCTTTTGTCCAATTATAGGAAGATGCATATTTGTTCTACTTCTTTTCTTTTTAAGTACAAGCAATTAAGGGCCCAATATGGGCAATAATTATTAGTTTTTCTCTCTTGAAGATTGGAACTTACCACTAATTCTTTTAATTTACTGATAGCTATTTTCATTTCTCAAATGATCGTGTCATGGATAATTGACATGGTCTTTGGTAATAATTATATGTATTTTTTTCCTCCAAACTCCAAATATCAAAAGTCTTTGCACCAAATGAACTTATAATTACTGTAATAAAATAGAAAACAATGAGATCCCCGTGTGCTCATTTATCTTTGATAGGTCTGTGCTATTTCATACGAACTTGCTCAGAAGAAGATGAATGTAACTGACAAAATAAATGACAGGCGCCTGATAACTGGTGTCTCCCTGTTCATTTCTGCACACTGATATCAGCTGAGGAGGATATTCAAACCCAACGCAATGATAAAAATAGCTGCTTAACTTGTGGCTATAAAGAAAAAGATGAGTGTAATGGGATTGTAATAAGAATAATTAGGAGGATATATGACAGAATATTCAGTGCTAGCAATATAAACGGCTATGGAGCCTTTTTTTGTTCTTTATGGGGGAGGGTGTCAAGGTTTTACTGTGTAGTTCTGGTTAACCCACAACCTGCAATCCTCTTGCCTCATGTGGAGACTACAGGAGTCTACCGGCATAACTAGTTTTTACGAGATGAAAAAGCCAAGGAATAACATTTAAAGAAATATGTTCATAAGATTTTTAAAATGACTACACTGTTTAATTATCCCTTAACTTAATATTTGTGTGTTCCTGGTTCTTGTAATATATGAAGTATATTATGTAAAATATTTCTAATATATGTGTAAATATATTTAGACTTAATTGCATTTTGGAAATCTGCAACGTATCAAAAATAGTAATGTCTAATTACAGCTGATTTTTAATAATTTAACACTGAATTTTCCTTTTAGTTTCTTATATTTATTGTATTGATTTAAAATTCAAAGTTCCAGAATTTTAAAAAGTTCCACCATTTCTATTTTTAAAGAATTGTTGTGGTTTCTGTAAGTTAGCATTTCCTGAGTATGGAAGAGTATGTCTATATGTGATTGTGTGTGTCAATGTTTTTGCAAATGAGTGGTGTGCGTGTGTGACTACATATACAAATGAGGGTGAGTATATGAGTGAATATGAGTGTGTGTGAGAATACATGTGTGAAAGCATGGATGAATGTGTTTATGAGTGAGTTTGAGTGTCTGTGAGTTTTTATGTATGAGAATGCAAATCAGTGTGAATAAGGGTATTGTGTATGAGCATGTGTAAATGTGTTTGTGTGTCTTCAAAAGTTTCTATTTATGAGAGTGTGTGCAAGTTAATGTTTAAATGTGTGTGACCGTGTGAACATTTGTGACATATAAATATTAGTGAATATGTTTAACACTAAAATTAATTATGTTCACTCTAGAATAATTTAGTCTATGAATAAAAAATTTATTCAAAATGGAGATTGCACAGAAAATGTGACTGATTCCCACAGAAAGCATAAAGTAAACATGTCCACTTACAGTTTTTTTCTTAGTTTGGAGCTTAATAATCATAATAATATTTCTCTGATTTCTTTCTCAGCTTCTTTATCACTTGTTTATAGGAGGGCTACCGATTTTTTGAGTTGATCTTGTATCCTGCTACATTACTGAAGGTATTTATCAGCTGTAGGAATTCCTTGGTAGATTTTTTGGGATCACTTATGTATACTATCATATCATCTGCAAATAGTGAAAGTTTGACTTCTTTCTTTCCAATCTGTATCTCCTTGATCTCCTTTTGTTGTCTTACCTTGATCTCCTTGTGTTGCTCTAGCCAGAACTTCAAGAACTATTTTGAATAGATATGGAGAGAGTGGACAGCCTTGTTCTTGTTTCTGATTTTTGTGGAATTGCTTTTGAGTTTCTTTCCATTTAATTTGATGGTGGCTTGCTGTATATTGCTTTTATTATGTTTAGATATGTTCCTTGTATCCCCGATCTCTCTAAGACCTTTATCACATAGCCAAAAATAACATAAAATATCTTGGGGTAACAATAACCAAAGAAGTGAAGTACCTGTTCAGCAAGAACTTGAAGTCTTTGAAGAAAGAAATTGAAGAAGATATCAGGAAATGGAAAAATATCTCATGCTCTTGGATTGGTAGGACTGATATAATAAAAATAGCAAGCCTACCAAAAACAATCTATAAATTCAATTCAATTCAGTGGGATCAAAATTCCAATGCAATTTTTCACAGACCTTGAAAGAACAATACTCAACTTCATATGGGAAAAAAAAAACAGGATAGCCAAAACAATCCTGTACATTAAAAGAACTTGTGGAGGCATCACCATCAAGCACTGTTATAGACCTACAGTAATGAAAAGAGCTTGATATTAGCATAAAAACTGACAGACTGACCACTGGAATCAAATCGAATAGCTGGATATTAATCCACACACCTATGAACACATGATTTTCGACAAAGAAGCTAAAATTATACAATCGAAAAAAGAAAGCATCTTCAACAAATGGTGCTGACCTAACTGGATGTCAAAAGGTAGAAAAATGCAAATAGATCCATATCTATCCCATGCACAAAACTCAAGTACAAATGGATTAAAGACCTCAGTATAAATCCGACCGCACTGAACATGGTAGAAGAGAAAGTGGGAAGTAGCCTTCAATGCATGGGCACAGGAGACAGGTTCCTAAATATAACACCAGTAGTACAGACCTGGAGAGCAACAATAAATAAATGGGACCTCCTGAAACTGAGAAGCTTCTGTAAAGAAAAGGCCATAGTCAATAAGAAAACAAAACAAGCCTACTGAATGGGAAAATATCTTCACCAATTCCACATCAGAGGATTGATCTTCAAAATATATAAAGAACTCAAGAAAAATATACATCAAAATACCAAATAATCCAATTAAAAATGGGGTACAGATCTAAATAAAGAATTCTCAACAGAAGAATCTCAAATGGTTGAAAGATACTTAAGGAAATGTTCAGTATCAAGGAAATGCAAATGAAAAGGATTCTGAGATAGCATCTTATACCAATCAGAATGGATAAGATCAAAAACACCAATGATAGCTTATGCTGGAGAGAATATGGAGTAAGGAGAACACTCATCCGTTGCTGGTGGAAATGCAAACTTATACAACCACTCTGGAAACCAGTATGGTGGTGTCTCAGAAAATTAGGAATCAACTTACCTTGGGACCCAGCAATACCACTCTTGAGCACATACCCAAAGGATGCTCAATCATACTACAAGGATATTTGTTCAGTTATGTTCACAGTAGCATTATTTGTAATAGCCAGAACCTGGAAATAACCTAGATGCCCCTAAACTGAAGAATGGATAAAGAAAATGTCTCACATTTATACCATAGAGTACTATTCAGCAGTAAAAAACAATGACATCTTAAAATTTTCATGCAAATGAATGGAGCTAGAAAAGCACATTCTGAGTGAGGTAACCCAGTCCCAGAAAGATGAACATGGTATGTGCGCATTCATAAGTGGATACTAGCTGTAAAGAAAAGGATAATGAGCATACAGTCCAAGACCCTAGAGAAGCTTAGTAACAAGGAGAACCCTAAGAGAAACATATATAGATCTCCCTGGGAAGGGGACATAGATAAGATCTACTGGCAAAATTGAGAGCATGGGGGTTGGAGGAGAAGGGAGGGGAGGAGGAGGAGAGATGGGAGGTGTGAGGAGAACATAAGGGAATAGAATAGTTGAGATGGGGTAAGGACAGGGTCAGAGAGCGAGGAAAGAGATATTTTGATTGGGGAAGCCATTATGCAGCTGGCAAGAAACCTGGCACGAGAGAAATTCCCAAGAATACACAAGGATGACCCCAGCTAAGACCCTAAGCAATAGCGGAAAGGGTACCCAAACAGGCCTTGCTCTCCAATCATATTGATGACTTACTTAAATATCACCATAGAATCTTCATTGAGCAACTGACAGAGACAGGGCCAGAGACCTGCAGCAGACCACTGGCCTGCGCTTTCAATGTCCAGTTGAAGAGGGGAAGGAGTGAGAATATGAATAAAGAGGTCAAGACCATGTTGGGAACAACCACTGAAACAACTTACCTGAGCTAATGGAAGCTCACCAACTCTGGCCAGACAGGGAAGGAACCCATATAGGACGAAACTAGAACCTCTGAATGTGGATGACAGTTGTATGACTGGGACAGACTGTGGGGCCACTGGCAGTGGCACCAAGATTTGTTCCACTGCTTGTCCTGGCTTTATGGAACCCATTCCATAAAGTATCATAATGTTCTGTTTGTAAAAGCATTTCAAACAGTATTAATTTTCATCTTTAAAGTTTTTGACAGGACTGTTTTATTTGATAAAATGAACCTTGCAGATTGGCAACCTAATTTGCAACTTCCTAACTCTTGTAAGATTAAGAAGAATGTCATGAGATGGATGATATAAAATAAATCAATGGAAATATTACTAAAGGACAGTTTGTTCTCTTTCAGTGATAGGAATAGAACATTTCTTTTTTTAACTAATGAATAAATTATCAGACAAGAAAATTTAAAAATTAACTTAAAATTTAGAAGTAAAAGATTCCACTGACTTTGAACTCTTTTGAATAAAATTTTGAGAGCTGATCAGTGCATCAAATTCTGCTCATTGTTATGCTGCTAAAGCCATGTGTCTCAGGCACCTAGACATTTGGTTTCTCAGAACCCTAATCAATAAGAAGATGAAATCTAGAGCAAAGCTATATTTGAATTCACCAGACTCCCTTTTACTGTGAGAGTGTGTGAAAGTCACAAGTTAACCCTTAGATATAAAATACAGAAGAAAGAGGTACCTAATGCATTTATTCTGTTTAATAAATAAAATATTTGAATTTTTTTAAAACCCTTAATAGGCAATATATGTACATTCCTCTTTGTTCCTTTGGATATATACTAGGGAAATAAAATGTCTAGCTTTTAAATAAGGGCTGAATGGGCAAGGCATTCACCAGGCAAGCATGAAGACTTGAGTTTAAAATCTCTCAAACCCAAGTAAACCCCATGTAACCCATGTAAAATCCCTGTAAAGTCCATGACAGAAACACTTCTGTAGCCCAGCGCTCCTGTGAGACATGGGAGGTAGATACACAATACTGACTGCTCACAGGCCAGCCAGCTTGGCATAAGCAATAAAAAACAGATTCTTTCAAACAAGTGGAAGTGAGGACCTGCACACACACACACACACACACACACTTACACTTGTGTATCTACAGTCACACATAAGCATGCATACTCATCACACACAAAATTTTATTTTGAGACAATTTCTCTCTATGTAACCAACCCTGGATGGCCTGAAACTTGCTATGTAGACCACTCTGGCCTTGAACTCAAACATATCTGCTTTCCTCTGCCTCTCGAGTGCTGGCATCAAAGACATGTACCACCTTGCCTGACACATGCAAGATGTTAAAGAAGAAAATGTCTACTTAGGAGTCAAAATTGAAGAGATAAAACATATACACATGTAATGATCTAGAAATAATGCCATATTACACAGAATACTTACTAGCTATTTTTCTATGTATTATCCATTATCATATATCTGGACATCATTGCAACTTA
The DNA here is from genome assembly GCA_004026605.1 of Ondatra zibethicus. Classification (NCBI taxonomy): domain Eukaryota; kingdom Metazoa; phylum Chordata; class Mammalia; order Rodentia; family Cricetidae; genus Ondatra; species Ondatra zibethicus. Next base: position 41,329 of record PVIU01015972.1, read on the forward strand.
AAACTATCAGTAGTAGTAGTAGTTCAAAATGTTGTATTTCATTATGATTTCTCCATATATGGATCCATCTATTTTGCTCACATTCACATAGACCCAAGGCCACCACGAAGCTTAATCCATGAAGTTCAAATGGCATTTGGCCTTTTGTTTTTTCTCTGACTTCATTGGCCCCTGGGCACTCTTCCAGGTCTGTCTTACAGTCAGAAGATAGCCTAGGGATTAGCAGGTGACACAATGAGTACATATTGAGAGACAATACCATAAGGGTTGATGAGTTAGCTGATTGGGAAAACTCTCTGCAGCAATCCCTGATTTTAATTATGAAATCAACATGTGATTCTAGGACTTCAGCAGTGATATGGTTAGCACAGAAGTGAGGTAAGCCTGAAGAAAACAGTACTAAGGGGTGGGAAGAAAGAGAATGTGAGAAGGATAAAGGGCCTGAAGTAGTTGAGTATCTGAGATTTTGATCTAAATGAGCACATATATATCAAATATATTTTAAAACAAATTTGAGCTGAGTGTCTTCACTTCTTGACAAGAGTTCTTCATCATACTTAACAGTTAATAATGGCTACAGAAAATTTAGAAGTAACATAGTGTTGATGTTCCAAATGCTGAATGGAACTTCATCATGGGGCCTTGAACTTGGAGATTTAAGATCTAGAGTATTTTAAATTTTAACTCATTGCATTTAAAAGAAGAAACATTACGCTAGTGTTTCCAGGGTATGTTGCTAAGAGGACTCCTCTTTCATATTGTGTCCCAAGGCTTTCTCTCAGCCCTTCTGTGGTTCTCTACACTGCTCATTAAGCCTCGATCAGTTTTTATCTGAATTATGATTTTTCTATCTGGCCTCCTAGTGAAGCACAGATCATGTTATTGGAATACTTTTCCTTCTGTATCTATGACAAAGCCTGCTGTACATGAATGCATCAAATTTTTAAAATTTCAGGTGTCCTGAACTAAGCAAAGTAGTGACAGTGTTCATCATCAGCTTTTTTAAAGAAGATTTCATTTTTATTATTTGTGTATGAATATTTGCGTACATGCATGTATATGTAGGGTGTGCATGCCTGGTGTCCACGGGAGCCAGAAGTGACACTGGATCACCTGAACTGGAGTTACAGAAGGTTATCAGTCACCATGTGGGTAATAGGAACTCAACCAGGATCCTCAGCTAGTGCCTATAATTATTGATCCATCTCTCTACACTCTCATCAAGCACCTTTGTTATTTAGATAAAAACCCAACAGAAATCAGGTGAATCAATTTGCTAAGGCTGTGATGACAAATCCCCACAGGACAGGCAACTTACCGTTGACTTCTTCCTCATGCCTTCAATTTTATCACCCATGGTGATTGTGTCTGTGTCTACGCCTAACAGTAATTTCTATCCATATAGGGACACATCTTAGAATAGATTAAGCTTCATTTTAATAGGAGTACCACTTTCAGATCCTCACACCCAATTACATACTAGGCACTTGGTGAATAGGTCTTCACTATTTAAGGGGGTGGTATGCAGTTGAGAACAGCATGAAAGTGCACAAATTAATTGCTACCTTTAGGACAGATCCCATTTTGAAGTCCAGCACAGAGTATAAATGTGCTGTCAGTTCTCTGGTTGGTCTCTCCTCTATTCAACTCTTCCTCAGCTTTGAGCTCCTGGTGTCATCCCAGACATCTCCATAGGCCACTTTCTACTTACTGTCATCACATGCTGCAACTTTTCCTCCTCCCACTTGCCCCGCCTTCCTTGTCATTCACCGCCCCACACAAGCATACCTTCTACCTTCTTTTAACTTGCCTGCTTTTTCCTGCCTCGGGCAGAATGGTTTACCACATCGTTTTACTATTATGATGTCCCATTTGGCATAGAGAAATGGCAAACTTTGAATGTGAACCTATAAGTGGAAAAAGAAGAGACAATTTATAATCAATAGTACTAATTTATTTTTACAAGAGGACAGCAAGTTTACTTTAGAGCTCTAAAAGTTAGTGACATATTTTGCTAAGTAGATTTTGTACATTTAAGTAGATTTTGTATATAAGTCATTATTTTGAAAATTTGTTTTTCTTTTGGTTTTATATTCTTTATATTTGGTTTAATAGTCTTTAAAAGATACCATTAATTCACTGAGTGGTGGTGGCATACAGTTTTAACCCCAGCACTTGCGAGGCAGATCTCTGTAAGTTTGTGACCAGTCTGGTCTTCAGAGTGAGCTCCAGCACAACTAAGGCTACACAGAGAAACTCTGTCTAAAAGAAAGTGCCATTCAATTTTCATTCTAGTGGGAGCCTAACTCAACAATAATGGTGGCATAGAGAACAATAATAAGTGTTGCCCTTCACTAAGTGTTATTGTGTTTTGCTGCATATGGAGTCCTTTTAAAGGGTACTTGTATTTAAGGCTTATAATTATGAAGATTAATTATTTTAATGATCCTCATTTTATAAATAAAGAAACTGAACTACGACTACGAGGTTAATAGTTGGCTCAAATTCAAACTGGTAACACCTTCAGAAGTTTAATTTTTTTTGAGCATTTTGACTCCATAGTGCTCTTGGCACTTTAATAGAAATTGTCAGGCAATTACAGAACAGTTTCTACAATGTTAAATTTGACTTAGGCAGCCAGCAGTAAACAGATGCTAGAAAAGACCCCTTGACTTTTCCAGGCTCCCCTTTATATAAGGATTTGTTCAGAGTAGAAATTATCATGTACTCCTGAGGATGTAGGGCATGGCCCCTGTTAGCAGCTGGTTCCTGTCAATATGCTATAGGGTTTGAAATACCTGGACTCTACTTAAGTCATTAGAAGCCTTCAACGATCATAAGCCCTGGTGAGTGCTGATTAACCTTTTCATTATAGTTTCATGTGTGGGATAAAACGTCAACTTCAGGGAGGCCATTTAGCATGGTAATGTGCTATGCCAACAGGAGAGATTCAGCACTTTCAGAATAAATTGTCTCTCAAGCAGTCAATTTTTTTCTGCCTGAAGATTGCTTTAAGCTCTGGATTCCATCAGTAATTCTGCACCTGTCTTTACCACATGTAAGGAGCTGAGTGCAATAATTTATAGCTTCCCCTTCATTCCAGAGAAATCTACACTGGGAAGTAAGAATTTTTCTGGAATTAATGTACTGTTGTGTTTGTAGATGGGTAGATTTGATCATGGTATCTGCCTGTTGATACATATACAAGCACACAGAGACACAAACACACAGAGGCACACACACACATTATATATGCTGGGCTTTGTGTCTATTTCCTCCTCTATAGGAAAAGATATACCTACACAAAAAATATTTAGAAGATACATTGAAAACATATTCTTGAAATTTACTTTGAAAATGTTTCAACATCTTAAAAATTCTCAACTTTGATTAAAAACAGAGAAAAAGAGCAAGTAAATATACACATGAAGGAATAGTTTGTCACTGATGTTTAGAGTTCAAAATGAATATAAAAACAATTATGTAAAATGCATCAGACACTGAAAAAACAAAGAAATTGTGGCTTCATTCTTCAACTCTTCTTAGGTTCTTTCATTTTCACTCTTTCATTTTTTTCTATCTGCTTTCTGGGTTCCCTACAAACGGCAAACATAAGGAAGAAAGTATAATTCCATTCATCCTTGTTCAAAGTCCATGTTTGGTTTTGCAGAGCATGTGGTCCTTTCTATGTAGCCCTCTGTGTAGTCAGCTGTGGTTTGATGAGTATCTTGTGCCTTCAGCATAGTGCACTAAGATGATGCTAGAGAAACTACCTAAAAAAGTCAAACTATCTTCTTTTACTATTCACAGGATTACTAACCCTGAATACGATTCTAGAGTAGAAAGTAGCCACTTTGAGCATTTCCAGTGTGTACAATCTAGTTGCACAGCCAGTCTTCTAAAGGTTAAATTCTGACTATCTATTGTCCAAGTATGTTTATAAAGTCAATTCTTTCTAACTGAGCCATTTATATGAGTCATTATTTCTCATTTTATGTGAATATTGCTCATTGTTTATTTTGAAATTTTAGAAAGGATGCCACACTTTTTGAGTTTGCATGTTCTTCATCCCAATAACTGAGAAATGAATATAGATTCACTATTTTATTAACAGTTCAGTGGGCTCTGCCAATAGAACTTTACAGATATCAGGGAGAGGGATTGATGATCTATTATGAAGACTAGGAATTGCCCTGGATCGCAAATAACACAACAATAATAATTTTTACATCATGAAGATACTTGTTTGAACTTTTTTCTACAAACATGTTGATTGACATATAATAACACATGTTTATATAGATCTGCAGCTGCATGATCTTGAAGCTTAGACAAGAACAAGTGCACGTGAAAAGAGGTACACACACTAAAAGGAAGTCTGTCAGAACTGGGCAATCCAAATTCTCCCACTGAAGAAATTTCTCAGGAAAATACCAGATTCAGGTTGAAAACTAAGTTCTCTGCTTTTCCTTTCCTGAAAGACATCCCACTTAATTCTGTGATTCAGAAAATGTCTAGCCACAGGCTTATGCCGACTAAGTCCATAATACTTGAATGTCCCTTTGCTAATATCTTGGCAATGAAGAGGTCGTAAAAACATCATCTAGGACAAAGTGGCAAGTGAAGAGTCAAGAAGAACACACTACACTAAGAAGCAATTCATCACCCACAGCACCATCTAAGCAGATACTAAGTGTCCTATGAGAAAGAACAAAGCTGAGCCTCAGTCAAAATACTGGATCTCATGCTGGGTTATAGCTTTATGCATTATTTCCCTAATGAGTTCTAGATGACATCATGGTTTCAAGGATTCTACTACTACCTCTACCCCACGATTCTAATTCATTCCTCTACCTCATCAGCCCCATACTGCTTGCTGTAGGTATATTAGCCAGAATGGCAGGATATCAATCATTAAAACAGTTTTGCAGAGTTAAATTTCCAATTAGTGCTAGGGAAGTTACCAGTTTTCTAAAAAAGAGTCTCATGGTGCACAATACCTTACTGAATTCAACACAAATGTTATACAAAGCAATGCACAGCAAAGAATATAATAAAAATGTATCATTGGAAGTTTTGAATTAATGTTTACATGTGTAATTAAATATTGTTTCAGTACTAGTA